>CM021105.1:83861365-84126420 GCA_007115665.2 Sequoiadendron giganteum
TGTAAGAGGCAGAAGACAATAGGGACAAAATAAGAAAAGAGAATCTAGAGAGATTCTAGGCTAAGCAGTCTGAAAGAAATGCCCAGAAAAATAAAGTTGAAAAGATGAGGGAAGAAGCAGCTAAGAGAAAAACCTTTGAGGAAAGGGTGGCTAAAGCAGCTGTTGATAGGGCTCATGAAGTTCCTAAAGCAATAGTCTCTATGGGAACTTCTGCCACTCCCACATATACCCCTACTATATCAACTACCAAAATATCAGATCCATTTGCTGGATCCAAGAAGAAAACCTTTGTAGACCATGGGAAACCTCATCTTGATCAACCTCAAGAAACATGCCTATAGTTTCTCAAATTATAAAATTCATCTTAATACTAGTGATGAAACAAATAATGAAGCTAATCCCAGGCCATCTGATTTTCCCCAAAACCTCGAGCTCCTAAGATTGCAACTAATAAATGATCAGTTGCAGGATAATCTGAGAAAGGAAAAAATAGAAGCTGCTAATGCTGAAATGGCAAGAAAGATAGCTTTCATAAAGATATCTATACCCACTCTCCAAGCTTCTAGTTCAGGAAAGAGCGAGAATGAATCACTGAGCAAGAATTCTGAGAAGCAAATACCTAAAGGTGGGGGTGGTGGTAACCAAGGTGGTGGAGGTGGAGGTGGTCATAAAAACTCCAGTTCTTACTCAAAGAATGAAGAGGGAAGCACTGGCAAGAATAAACAGCAAGGTAGTGGTGAAAAGGATAAATGGGGGGATTATAAGAAAGATATTGAGCAACAAAGCACCCCCAAAAGTGGACGTGGTGGAGGAGCACCCCAAATTAATAGATACAGACAATTGTGTTTTGGTAATTTTCAGGGGTATCCTAATCCAGTCCTATATAATGCACGGAAGCATCTCCCAAAATTCACTGGTAACAATTCTTTTAGTGGGGAAGACCATTTGAAAGCTTTTCAAGGCTTTGTTGAAGACTTTGAGGTATGGGATGATGACATAGCAATGAAATAATTTATGCATTCATTAGTTGAAGATGTTAGGGATTGGTTAGAGGGTTACCTGATGCTAGTATTAACTCCAGAGATGCCTTTTGCAGAGTTTTCAGGGAGCAATACGGAGATCAGACTGACCCCAGGTTTAAATTAAATGATTTCAATAACATTACCAAGGGGCATAATGAACTGGTTACTGAGTTTAATGCTCATTTCTAGAAGGCTATGACAAGAGTTCCTGCATATTTGAGGCCTAATGAAAGTGCATTTTTAGTTGTGTATTGTAATGCTTATGATGCTAAAATATGTTATTTATTAAGAGATAAAGACCCTCAAAATTTGAGGTAGGCATACAAGATGGTGATGAACATTGAAAATAATAGAAGAGCTTCTGGTAAAGTGGGGAGAAGATAATATCCTAAAACTTTTAAAGGCACCAAAAATCAAACTGAAAAGGTTGAAACCTACTGTTGTTGAAGAGAAGATAGATCGAGTCCTTACCCTACTGTAGAAACAAGAAAAACATGACAAGCCACATTTTCAAAGAAATGAAAGACCCCCTAGTCTATAGGACTATCCCTGTAATACAAATTGGAATAATGGAAAACCCTTGCAAGTAAACCAGAGAAAAAATCAAGTCCCACTTGATCCTTTACAGAAGAATTCTCTAAATGCCACAGAAAATTTACCTTGGTGTGAAATATGTGGAATGCCACATTCTCCACAATAGTGTGCAGTAGCACAAAATATGGTAGAATCTCAGGATGATCAGGGAGATGCTCAGTCTCCCCAGGATCAGGATACAATGACAAATGTATTATTAGGACTAGCTGATCTGGCCTATGATGATTATACCTTAGATGATGAGCCTTGTGGCATGGATGTTGATGTTCAGAGACAACATAAATATATACACCACCATCAAGTGTTTCTGAATGAAGGAGACAATGATGACTTTTTTGTGAATGAACTGGAGGTGGATAATACTATTTTGAGAAGACCTTTCGATGAAGAAATTGAAAAGTACACTATTGCCTTAGTTGCTAAGGCAAGGAATAACATGCAGTTGAGAAACAGAACTGTTCTAGGTGATTCAGGTAAGCCGTGCAGCCTCTTCATAAAAGAAAAGGATGTAACTAGAACAAATACTAGTTTGGGGGCTAAGAATGTTGATCCAAAGCCTAAGAAAATAAAGGAGCCTAGGATATGGGCAAAGAAATTTGACAAGACCAAGACAAAGAATGAAGTTGTACCCTAGAACACCAAAGATAGCAATCAACACTCTTCTAATGATGAGACTCCCAAGGGAAAAGAAAAGGTAATTTCTGAAAACACAAATTTTCCTGAGTTACCAAAGTACACTTCAATAGATATGTTCCAAGTACTTTCACAAGTTAGCTTTATTGTTCCTTTCTTAGAAATGATGCAAATATATGAACATAAGGACAAAACTATTGCACTTATTAATAGTATTCCTACAAGTAGAAAGAATAAAGTGGTTTCTGACCAGTCAGATTCAAAAAAGGAGCAAGAAAAGCATAAGGTTGTGGAAGAAAATATCACAAAAAGCCCTAAAATATACTTAGGAACTACTATTACTGCTAATCCCAACCATGTCAATCCTTTTTTCTTAAGCTTGATAATTGATGGAAAAATGTTGAGAAATTGCATGATTGACTCAGGAGCATCTAACAATGTGATGCCAATAAAGATAATGCATGCAATGGGACTAAAGGTGGATAGTAAAAATGGTAAGTTCTATGCAATGGATTCTTGGGAAGTGCTTGTTATAGGTATTATAAATAATGTTCCATATAGACTAGCAGCATTTTTTGAAAAAGAGCTACGCATGAGTGTTACAGTGGTGGATATTCCACCTACTTTTGGCATGTTGCTATCTCGGCCTTGGAGTGCTTCAATGGGTGGGATCATATAATGTGATCTATCTTTTGCTACATTTTCTATTGAATAGAAAGATGTTAAGGTAGATGGGGAGAAGAGAGCCCCTCACATGATTGAAAATGTGGAAGAATCACCAGAACCTATTAGAATCAACTTTGTGGAAACTGATTTATAAAACTTTCATGTTGAGGAAGATAGAACAGAAGAAGAGATCCCGTCAGCACCTATTGATAAGGAGATACTGAAGATATCATCACAAGGTGACTTATGGATAATGCATTTTGATGGAGCTTGTTCCAGAGATGGCTCAGGAGCAGGAATTTTCTTTACTTCCCCACAAGGTAAAACATTCAAATATTCTTTCCTATTGCAATTTTCTTGTACCAACAATGTTGTTGAGTATGAGGCTCTCATACTCGGTCTGAAGATAGCTTCAAAACATGGTATTAAAGTATTGAAGGTTTTGGGAGATTCTGAGTTAGTTGTTTCCCAGATTAGATCTTGCTTTGCAGCTAAAGATAAAAGACTTAGGCAATACAGAAATGCAGTGTGGGATACCATTGAAGATTTTAATGCTTTTGGTATTGAATGGGTTGAAAGAGGACAAAATGCTACGGTTGGCTTATTAGCAAATATTGTTGTTAAACTTGATGATGTCACTTTTGGCGGCATCTCACAAATAGAAGTACAAACCAGGCCTATAATACCTGATAAAATCTGTAACCAGCAAGTGTTTGATGATGACACAAAAATTTTGAAATTCTTGTATTGTGTGGATCAATATGAGAGCCAGGAAATTGATTTTGGCTCGTTTGTAACAAAAATTGATGGGAAGGAAACCCTGTTTGGGAATGAAGTGATTCAACTCAAAAAAAACACCATCCCTAGGGGTCTGGTTGCACTTGAAAGGGTATTTGATGGCCCTGATATTTCAAAAGCTAAGAAATCACCATCTCATAAGGATGATCTAGAAGAAATACACTTAGGAACAGAAAGTGCTCCTAAGAATGTTTATGTTGGAAAGAAAATGAAGCCACATGTTAGAAGCATGTTGATTACCTTGCTTAGGAAATATAGACATGTTTTTTCTTGGTCGTATGAAGACCTTAAAGCATATAGGGAGAATTTATTCCAACATAAGATCCCATTGAAACCTGATATGAAGCCTTTTAGGCAAAAACAGAGACCAATTAACCCCACCCTACAACCTAAAATGCAAGAGGAGCTTGCCAAACTAAGGGAGGCGGGAATTATCAAACCAATTAGGCACTCATCTTGGGTTTCTAACTTGGTACCCATTAGGAAAAATAATGGGGATATTAGGTTGTGTGTCGACTTTAGGAATTTGAATGTTGCTTCTTTAAAGGACAATTACCCATTGCCTAATATGGAGGCTATGTTGCAAAAGGTCACAGGTTGTGAACTGCTATCAATGATGGATGGATTTTTTGGTTACAACCAAGTGATGGTTAAGGAGTCAGATCAATTCAAGACTACTTTTTCCACCCCATGGGGGACATATGTTTATGTAAGAATGCCATTTGGACTAATAAATGTTGGAGCAACTTTTCAGAGGGCTATGGATCTAGCCTTTGCTGATTTTGTTGATCTGTTCCTTTCTATTTACCAAGATGATCTTACTACCCAGAGCAAGAATGAGGAGGACCATTGTTCTCACTTAGAGAAAAAAATTATTAGAGCTTTGGAATATGGGATATCTCTGAATCCTAGGAAGTGTGCCTTTGGGGTAAAAGAAGGAAAACCGTTGGGGCATCTTGTTTCAAAGGATGGGGTTCAGATTGATCCTTAAAGAGTGGTTGTTATTGACTAAATTACATAGCCAAGAAATGTAAAGGGCATCTAATATTTCTTTGGACAAATAAATTTGCTAAGAAGGTTTGTTACAAATTTTGCTGAAACTATCCGTCCAATATCTAAGATGCTGAAAAAAGGAGAAAAAATAGTATGGACAGGGGAACCATCAAAAGCCTTCCAGGCTATCAAAGATGCAATTAAGAAGGCCCCTATCCTCAAGTCACCTAATTATTCAAAACCATTCTAGTTTTTTACTTTTGCCTCTTTTTACACAATAGTTGGTGTGTTGTTGCAGAAAAACAATGAGGGCCTTGAGCAGCAAATTGCATTCTTCAATAAATCATTACAAGCTGCAGAATTGAAATATGATATATCTGAAAAGTAGGCATATGCTTTGGTAAAGGCAGTTAAGATTTTCAAACCTTATCTAATGGGAGCAATTGTTGTGGCATATGTACCAATGGCAGTAGTTAAAGATATTTTCACCCAGCAAGAGACTACAGGAAGAAGATGCAGGTGGATAAATAGAATCCAAGAGTTTAATATTGAAATACAAATTACCAAGCTTGTAAGGGGTCAGGGTCTAGCCAAATTAATGGTTGAGGCAAATCTGGAGGTAAATCAAATAAACTAGATAGAGCAATAGAACATTGTTCCTATTTGTGATATGCAAACTTATGGCTGGTACAGGAGGATTGTTGAGTATTTATAGATGATGCAATGCCCTGAAGGTATGCCCCTTACTAAGAAAAGAGCTCTTAAACTGCAAGCAATTAGATATGTCATTATTGATGGTGAGCTCTGGTGGAGGAACCCTGAAGGTATTATACTCAGATGTGTGGACGGAGACCAAGCTGAGGATCTATTGATAGAAATACATAAGGGAGCTTGTGGAGTCCATTACATGGCTAAGCCAATGGCTCACAAGATTTTAAGAGCAAGATACTGGTGACCTACTGTGTTTA
The DNA here is from genome assembly GCA_007115665.2 of Sequoiadendron giganteum. Taxonomy (NCBI): domain Eukaryota; kingdom Viridiplantae; phylum Streptophyta; class Pinopsida; order Cupressales; family Cupressaceae; genus Sequoiadendron; species Sequoiadendron giganteum. Next base: position 83,867,040 of record CM021105.1, read on the forward strand.
AGGATGCTCACAGATATGTTAGAAAATGTGATGTTTGTCAAAGGTTTGCTAGAAAGTCAAAATTTTCTAGCAATTTTTCATTGAGACCTGTGTCTGTTTCAGCTCCTTTCAAGCAATGGGATATTGACTTCATAGGGGACATATCTAAAAAATCTAGTGGAGGACATGCATGGATATTGGTGGCAACTGATTACTTTACTAAATGGATTGAAGAAATCCCATCTAGAAGGGCCACAAGTAAAGTTGTTATTGATTTTTTGAATGATAACATCTTAAGCCGATTTGGGGCACCTGAAAGAATTGTCTCAAATAATGCAATGTGTTTTAGGTCATAGGAATTTGTTAATTTTTGTGATCAATATGGTATAACTATTTCATATTCTTCCCCTTATCACCCCCAAGGACATGGACACGCAGAATCTAGTAATAAGAGCCTGATGAAGATTATTAAGCCCATGATCGAGAAGAAAAAAAGGGCTTGGGATTCAAAGTTAAAACTAGCACTATGGGTTGACAGAACAACTGCCAAGAAGGCAATTGGTCATTCACCTTTTAACTTATTCTATGGAATGGAGGCACATATTCCTCAAAATAACCTATTGAAGATGTACGATTTTGTCCAAGAGTATGATGATGATGTGTGTGATGAGATGCAACACAGAATGGAAGAATTGAACCAATTGGATGAAACTAGAAGAGAAGCTCATAAGAGAAATGAAAGGCTACAGCTTTAAGTAAAGCACCTTTATGACAAAAAAGCAATTGAAAGAAAATTTGATGTTGGAACAATGGTGTTGCTCTAGAATGCTAGATTAGAAGATAAGGGCAAGCATGGAAAGTTTGACCCCCTTTGTCTAAGCCCATATAGTGTTATGGATACACATGGAGAAGATTCATATTTCTTACAGTCACTTACAGGTGAAGTTCTTGAACTGCCAGTACATGGACAGTTCTTGAAATACTATTTCTCCTAAAATAGCTCTTTTTCCATGTACGTTGTGAAATCCTATAAATAGTGTATATAGGTTTGATTGTTTTTGTTTTGCTTTGATTTTTGTTTGCTTGTCCTATCCGAACAGGTCCCTGGTTTTGGTTCTCTCTATATCTGGTCTGCATAACCATCGATTTTGAGATCTTGCTATGCCCATAGGGGGCATACATCCCTAGTCGGAGCCACTGGTGGAGCTTTTGATTTCTTCCCTTCTTTGTGTGGTACTTTTTTATTTTATCCTTGGCTTTAATTGGGTGGGTTTTTCTTTTTGAGCGTTGACTTATCATTAACGGTGGTTGGTTGTTTAAGTGTGATTTTAAACCCTTTGAGGTCGTGACTTTACCGGCCCCTCTTTACTTGTCTTCCCGGTCTCTTGCGTCTAACTATTTTCTATTTGCCTTAGTGTCAGGTTGACAAATGTTTTAGATTAATTTCTAAAAGATATTTTGGCCTTGGGTGTCTTTTCCCCATCCACCTAGTCAGTCCCCCTTTTATAATTAACCTTTTTGCATGTATAGATTACGTAGTCGTCAGATGAAGTGACCTACATCGTAGCCCTTTATCACAGACCTCGTAGAGTCTCTTGTTGACGTTATCAAAGTTATGTGAGGCATGCAAGATGTTGCCAGCTGTCGCATATGATTGTGGGGACCACCTTTGGTTCGCTGACCGATGATGGATGCCAGTGCTGACAGTTGTTTCCTTACCAATGTATCATGGTTGTTCCTCACTGACCTTGTGCAATTAAAACTTTAGTTTTAATAATGTTGCAATGTGTGTGAATTTTTGATGCATGGACATTGATGTTGTACAATGGATGATCAAGGTGGGGCCCATTCCATGTTGGTGTCATGCCCGATAGGTGCATTTCCTGTTCACCTATAGACTGGAGAATGGACGTGACATTTTCAAACTATTTTGACTTGATCTGAGCCATTCTCCTAGCCTACATTGATTTTGATCAATGGTTCATATTTGAAATAAACCGATGTTGTACTATAGCTATTTTATCTCACGCGACTGAATAGTAATGGTCGAGTTCGACTCTACTCCCTAATTAAATGCCAAAAAATCAATGAATTTCTATTTTCGTGTTGTATCTCCACACTGAGGAAGAATTGCGTAATACCGAGTGAAGCAAGCCATTGTTGCGATTTTCCAGTCTCACTGCCTTTCACACTCTGCAAGTGAAACCGTCAGTAGCACGTATGCCATTTCTTGTGATTTTAAAAGATTTTATGGTTGCTTGATGAACAATTAGTGATTTTTCCCGTTCCATTCTTGAAGAATTGTTTGAATAGATTTTCTTTTAGAGCTTGTCTGGATAATTGCTAGGGATTCTAGAATCGTGAGGTATTTTTCTATTTAAGGCTATAGGATAAAATTGTAATTGCTTTCCATTTCAAAATAAGAAAACCCTAGCTCGATCTATCATCAGTCTGATATAAACGGCACCCAAGGCCCGAAGTTCTGGTTCTGAAACCACTACCAAGTCTTTCTCCCAAGATGTTATTCATTTGTTAAAGCCCTCTACTAACAAGAAGCAGCAGGGAAAGGTTTTGTTCTATGGGCCCTTACTCTTGGAAGGGTTAACAGACAAGCAGTGTGCAATTCAAGATGTTGAGTTACCATATACCGGGTGGCAATTGTTCCCCAATTAGTTTGGGAATAGGAATTTGTCGGTCCCTTAGTGTAACCCGTGGAGGTTAGACTTGGGTAAGTTGGTGGTGCCTAATGTCTACTTGGATGTAGATATTTTAAAGGATGTTGTTGCGAGATATGACCCTATGACCCGAGTTGCTAGAACTCACGCTGGTGTACAAATGATTAAGATAACCAGAGAACAAATCACAAAGATTTTCAGTTTCCATGAATGGAGTTGAGATATGGTTCCTGTCAACCTTGAGGTTTTTAGACAAGAATATAGAAATACTAAGGGTTTGTTTAGAACATCCCTTTTGATACCTCATTTAGTTGTCTCGGGAAGAGGAAAGAATTAGAAGAAGGTAGTGACCAACATGAATGAGCTTGAACCTTTTCTTGTGGACTATTTCTCCAATTATTTCAAGAAGACTATTTGTGCTTTATGGCAAGTTCTGGGAGTCAATTTAAAGACAACTCTACCTACATATATTATGTATATGGTTGTAAATCTCCAGCCCTCGGGTTTCAACGTCGTGTATGATTTTTCCACTTACCTAGCAGAGAAAATGCACACAGGTTTGGTGGCTCTAAAGGAGGGGAGGAATTGGGTTGGATTCAAGTGGTTTTCCTTGTTAATCCACATGTTTTTGTATAAGGTTCGGGTTGCGTTTGAAAAAGATATGGAATTAAAGAAGAAGGAAGGTAGTATTGAAATGCCTGTCTAATATTGGACTAGGATCCTTGACATGCATGATCACAAGTTTGATTACATAACAGTCCATAATGTCTTTGTATCCAAATTAATAAAGGCTCTGGTTCATGACCCCTCAAGGATTCCAAAGGAAATTCATGATTTCTTGAGGCCGATGGAGAGGAGACCTGAATTGAACTTAATGCACAATTGGGGAGACATTATCCCCTATCATAACATAATAGTTTTCAGGGTTTTCGGCACCAATGTCAATCCAAAGGTTATGCCAAGGGAGGTGCCCCTTAGAATTGGATTTCTAGAAATCATGAGGCAATTAGGAGGCACTCAAGAACTACACTTTCCAATTGAACAGAAGAAAGGTTCTTTCTTCCCTGAGTATACGACATTTGCCGATTTTGTTATGGAAAAGGGAGGATGGAAGGAGTTACACATATTACTTGGGCCTTATAGGCTAAAGATTGTGTGCCCCAGGAATCATGATCCTGAGGGTTTTATCTCTCAAATGAAGGCAAAGCATCGGACCGAAACCTTTTTCCATAATTTCTACTTTCCTGAGGACATCATCAAGAATATTTTTGACTTGGAACTACAAGAGGAGAGAAAGGCAATGTACATTGCCTACTCTAAAATGGTAAAAAGTAAGCAGGAGAGAATACCTGGTTTCAATCCCATACTTGATGCTAAAGATGAGTTTAGCAGGGCAATATATGCCATTGATAATTTTGAGAGTTTGGTTGGGGTTTTGAAAGATGAAAGGGTTGTGGAAGAAAGGGGAAAATCACAAACTATCGAGGAGTACCTTGAAGTAAGATTGGAGGAGAGGCCTACTTATCAGCCCCAAAAGAAGATAAAGGTTTTTTCTAGAAGAAGGGGAAGTAGGGATGAAGATGCTACTAAAAATATTGCACCATCTTCTTCAGGAGAGTCAGTGCCAAATATTGTTGATTTGGATTCTCCTCCGATATTTTTAGAGCAGGCCTGCCCACCATCACCAAAGAGGTAGAAGGTTGAAAGAACAAGGATGATCGATTGTGATGGTGATGAGGATGATGACATTATTGTGACTCTAGATGAAATGCATCAGGAGATGCCATCAGACCTAATTGACACTACAACAAGTTCAAGGGCAGTTACTTTGAGGTTAGGAAAAGATGAAATCAAAGGAATAACAATTAATGATGATTTGGGGATAGAAACCTGCAAAGAGTTCATGATGGATGAATCTTTTATTCAAACTAATTCTTTTAAAGACTTTGTATGGAGGGCACATCTCTCACTATATTCTGAGAAGGTGGCACATAAGAGAAGTTTGCACCCAGAGATCCCAAAGAAGGTAATTCAATCTAAATTCAGGTTACAAATGAAAGAGAAATTCAAAGAAATAACACCAGAGTAAGGCCGAGCATTGGTACAAAAAAGTGGATTATTGCTACTTCATGAATGGGATATTGTTGATGTTGTGGTGTTCGACACAATAAGAAGGGCCAATAGGCCACTTCTTGCAACTAATGAGGAGGCTACATTAGCACTCAAAGGATCATCCTTTAGTGAGGAATGGGATGCTTTGGCAATCTGGTCTCTATCCACTTGGTCCAAAAAACTAATTGTTGCAGAACCATCTAATTTCCATGGTCACTTGGTTGTGAGGAGAGTTGTTGACACCCTAGCATTGGAAGTTGTTGATATGGTTGTAAATGTTGCCAAATTCACTAGGGCAATTGTTGAAGATTTGACCAAGGAATGGGATACTCTGAGAGGCCAATATAATGACATTATTATTGAGTATAATAAGAGTCAACAAAAGGTAGCAGAGTTAGAAATTGAATTGGCTTTATTGAAGCAACAAATGGACACCATGAGGTCTTAGAGGCAAACCATTTCTAGCCACACTATCTCCGACCCACCAGTAGAGCAGTCTCAACCTTCTGCACAAGCACAGTCTTTGGCTATTGTTCCATATTATATGGGACAAGTGCCTATTGCAATTGAGAGGGCTAGTAGCCTAGGAGGATGACTCTCTAGGGAGAAATTCATTCATCAGGTTGAGGAGTATAAGGAGATGGTACAGAAAATCTAAGATGTAGTAAGGAGAAGAAATTCAGTGATAGTGGACACTGTTTTGAAACATTTAAACATAAGGGTCCAGGGTAAGCTAAATAGTGTTCATGCAAATTATGTCCTAATGTTGTAAGCACTAAAAATGTTTCCAAGGGATAGAGAATTGGCCATCCCATTGCTGAACAAATGGAGCCCTAGAATGGAGAAGTTGAAATTCATGGCAGTAGGGGCAAAACAGCATGAGGATAAATATCCTACTGTTATAGCAACATATCAATTTGTCAAGGGAATTGTTGAGCAAAAGTTTCATGGATTTTCCACCCCTATGGAGTCCAAGATTAAGCTGTTAAAGGATGTATATAATGGAAAGGACTTGACCCCATTGTTGCATATTTTGCATAGTCAGGATGAAGTCAAACCCCTATAGGTTTGGAAGGATTACATGGACAATATAATGATGGCTCAAACACATGAGATATGCAAAAATGTTGACATCTGCATGCTAGAGAATACATTGGAAAATTTGTCTTTTGTCATTAGTTTCTTAGAAAACTTTGATAAAAAGGCCACATCGATAATGGTGAAGTATGCACCCTATCGAAACAAGGTTGATCAGGTTGTGGCTTTCAAGTTTCCCTCCAAGGAGTATTTTGAATTATGGAAAAATGTGTTCACTGATGAATTTGAATTATGAATGTTATAGTCAAGAATTGCAACTTGGTCATGTATAATACAGGTCTGGCCTTAGATATTATATTTTAAAAATGCATTCTCCTTTCAACTTCAAGTACCAGGTGTTGAGGTGGAATAAGTACTATAACAATTAAGCATGCCTTTGATGTAAAGTGAGTGGCCTTTGGAGTGATGTTTTCTTTCCTCCATATCAACTAATGATGATTTTTGTCTTATGCTCTCCACTTGCATAATAGAACTGTAACTGAATTAGGAATTAGCAGTCCAATTAAAAAATGGATATGTGTACTCTCCGGCCTGAAGCTTGTTGGCTCCCTTGTTTTATAAAAGGGAATTTTCGGCCAAGAGAGAGGTCTGTTGAAATATCTGAAATAAGAGTCTAGTGATACATAGAGTATGAATTGTAAGTCCAGGTTTTAAAATTTTGAGTCAAATTTGAGAACTTAGTTAATCATGGGGTTCTTGAGCATGTTTGTATCAAGCTCGTGAATATTTGGAGTTTATTTTATCTCCTATTGTGATATTTTGCATGCATTATTAATGAAATATTGATCCAAGATGATTTTCATTGATCTTCATTTGTTCTTTATTGTGAATTATGTTTAACTATAGCTCTGGTTCAAAGGATCTGTTAAATGCTTCAATTAACTAGTAAGTTCATGCAATATAACAAATAGGATTCATAAAGAAGTAATAAACTCAGGTATAGATTTATGGATTTTAATTTGATTCATATAGATCATAAGTGTTTAAGATAAAATTTACCCTGTAGTTCAGTTTTCTCTTTTGACTCTGTACGTTGAGATATAGCACCAGAATTCTGATCACGTTTTATTCTCTTATGTTTTGTGTTATGGCCTCAAGATATTTTATTCAATCATTTCCTATCAGTTTACTTTAATTGTATTTGTGATTCTCTGTTAATTGGAACCGAGCTTTTTCAAGGAATAGCCAATTTGTTGGAGGATTTCATCCTTTTAGCATTATGGGGAATCTATCTGTAGCTTATCCAAGTGCAAATGAATCTTTTAAAGTTGTATGGTAAGATCACATTTTAGGGAATACCCTCCTAGATTTTACAGAGTCTGAAGTGTAGGAGAATCAACCTTATCGTTGTTCTCGTCAAGTTGGTCATACATTTCCTAGACTTTTATTATTGGATGTGGCAAGTTCATAGGAGTTTTTTTGGGAAATACATTTGGGTTGCAGTAAAAAATACCAAAAATACCTATACTAAGGATCAGTTGTTGGGTTCTCTAACCTCATTTGAAATGAGAAATCCTAGCTTGAGAAATGAATCAAAGACATAAGCTGCTTTCAGGGCTACAAAATTTGAAGACCCAGATGAAGAAAACTTTGATGAAGTGGAAGCTAACTTTGTAAGAAGAATGAAAAAGGGCTCTAGTAAGTATCAAGGTAAGTTACCTTTCAAATGTTTTAGTTGTGGAGGAATTGGTCATTAGGCTTCAAGATATCCTAAAAGAGCTAAGAGGAATAAACAAAGAGAAGGCAAAGAAAATAAATGAAATATGATCAAGAGAGCATATTATGTGAATGAAGATGCCCGTATTTTTGATGAAGAGTTTGATTATGGACATTTTAATGATAATCAATGCTTGTTCTTGGCTATAAAAGGTGAATTTACTCATGCTAATACTGAAAGACATTTGAAGGAAAGTGCTCCGAAGAAAGTTGAAAGTATTGTGATCTCTACTCTTCATGCTAAACAAGAAAAAAACTAATGTGTTGTTAATAGTGGTTGTTCACATCACATGACCAGTGACAAAAGTAAGCTTTTTAAACTTGAAAAATATGATGGAGGCTTAGTTAAGTTTGGAGATGATACTAGTGCTAAAATTTGTGGGATAGGTTCAGTCAATTTTGATGGCAAGCATATTACTTGTGATGTCTACTATGTTAAGGGTTTAAGGCATAATCTCATAATATTTTGAGTGTTGGACAGATGTGTAGTAAAGGATATAATCTTGTGTTCAAGGATGAGAAATGTGAAATAAGGAAAGGATAGGGAACAGTGATTGATGTTGGAAAGTGTACACTCAAAATTTTCCATGTCATAATATTACCTAGTCGATACATGACCTTGTAAGACATTTTGTAATATTTTATCCTAGGTCATTACATTATCCCACTTATCCCATTTATTCCACTTAATCACCTTCCCAATTAATTAAATAAATCTCATTTATTTAATTAATTCCCCCTTCATATGTCTCAAAAAAATTCAAATTAAATATTTTAATTAATCTCTCACTTATTGTCACATTGCAACATGTGTCACATGACTACAACTCTTCACATGCATAAATAATTTAAATAATTTTATTATTTAAATTATGAGATTCCCACTCACATCCTATTTTTACCCCCATTCATTGTGCGTCATAAGCATCTTTTCTTCCAAAATAAATAAAAGAATCCCACTTATTTCTTCACATCCTAATTTTAGTCTCATGTCATAACCCACTTAATGTGCGTCATAGGCACTAAAATAAACTTTTAATACTAGTCACACATATCACAAATTTGACTTTTAATCTTGGCCATCGAATCAAATCAACCTTCTTCTATAAATCAAGCCTTTCATAGGCCATTGGGAGAATCTTCTTCTAGCATCCTTACACTGCCAAAATTTCTCTCAATCTTCTCATCTATCTATCTATTTTTCTTCTATCATATCCATCTTATCGTTATGCTGCGAAATTGAGCAATCAACATATCAAATCATTCAATCCTTCAAAATATTGCATTCTCATGCAGGTGGAGAAGAGCAATGAAGATAAATCAAATCTAGCTGGGAGATCGGTTTGCTTTGTTTTTTTGTTTTGGCTACAATAAAAAACTTGAGGATTTATCGCCTTTTTTGTATGAATTATCACTATTTTATGTTTTTTCATAAAATTAACTTTCCGGACGCAAATCAACAAAATTTACAAAACCGTTTACATTTCTAGAAATATCTTGAAATTTTAATAGGGGTCTATGTTTTACATATTTAAACTAGAGGTCAAGTACAATGCGAAAAAAATCTGATCTTTGTTTTCTTTAGGTTTTTCATAAATCCACATTTTTGGGTGCAAAACAAAGAATTTTTCTAACTTCTTTACATTTTTGGAAAGCTCTCAAAAAATTAGCAGAAGTTCCTTTTTTGAGTTTTTATTTTTCAGATCAATAACATCTTTAAATAATCGAGTCTAATTCGGTTATGTTAAAAACATGTATTTGAAATTGCAATTCCCTGATGAACCTTTTTTTTTTTGGCTGCATTATAATATCATTTTTTGTTTATTTTGTAGGTGATCTTAAGGAGCTTTAGTAGCAGCAATACCAGTCATACACATTAGATTGGAAAGCAAAATTTTTTGGATACACTCATTCTATTATCTTCATCTCTCATTTGACCAATCAATCTTGTTTGCAAAACACTTCAATTTGGGGCTTTAAAACAAACATCTTGTTTGCAATCACACTATAAAATTGGGCTTAAAAAGAACCATTGTCTTTCATCACACATTTTGACTTTGGGTTAAAAATAACAAGTATTTGAATTGTTTTACACACATTTCAATTTTCTAAAGGGAAATTAACAATTGCGAGTGTGAATCAAGTGCGTGTGTGATAAAAAACACTTCACTTGGTTCACTTTTGTCATACCCTTCATAGGAGGCCTGCTAGGGGATTTAATCACCCCTAGGGACAACCTCAATCAAGGTGTGAATCGAAATACACGCTTCTTTGAGAGTTAAAATCTTGTCACTCTTGGCTAAGCCCCCAAGAACTTTATACCTTTGGGAAGTGAAGGTGAAGGGTGGGTTACCCCTTTCTCCCAACTGTGTGGTAGGATTTTTCTTTCAAATTATCTCTAGTCAACCTCGTGCATCCTAGCTTAAGACCTAATTGTCCATACCCAATTGACTAGTTCTAGGAATTTTTGATGTGTTTTCTTCAAGTGTGTGCTTAATCATCACATTCATAATTTCAAATTCAAACTTGCTTATGTGTCTTGCGTGTGTGATTCATGTGTGTACATGTGTAATCATTTTTTTGCAAATTGTCATATCAAGCTATAAACACCAACACATAAACATATCATTCTAATCATCCTAATCATTCTTTTTCTAATCACATTCAAATCAATTTCATCTTAATCAATCCAAGTCGTCCAATCTAATCATTCCACATCATCATCATCACCCTAATCCTAGTCAAGCACTTGCTAAAATGGTCCTAATCCTTAACAATTCTAGTCACAAGCCCAGGGTCATACTTTGAGGAGCCCCTTCGCCTAATCATGAAGATAATCCAAAACCATATATCCTCCAAGGTGGGTCAAAATTTTCTCCTAGTGATGATGAGAACTTTATAGATCTTAGTGATGATGAAAACTTTGTAGAAATCTTAGGTCACCTTAATGATAATTTTGACAAGGGAAATACCACCATAAGTTGGGAATTATACACCATTCCATATACGAGTCCTCCATCACCATCTAATAAAATTCCTATTTCAAAGCATACTAGTCCTAAACCAACACCACCATCCAACTTCTCAAGCTCTAATCCATCAACCAAAGAATCCTTTAATGGTTTTCTCCAAAGACTACTAGCACGAAATAGACCATCCCCATGTCAAGCACCCATTAATGAGCTTACCAACGAACCTTTGAATGGCATGCCTATTCTTCCAACTCCATCATGTGGTCCACAACCTATTGATCTTATATGTCTAAGTCAAATTCCATCATGCCTTCATGTTGTTGATCATAAAGAACATACCAAGCCTATTCTAGAGCCTTCCACTTCCATTTCCACTCAAATCCAAGAGCTATGTCAAGAGCATTATCCTAAGCATGAAGAAACATTAACCTCTCATTCTAATCAAGATCTAGGCCCTTCTAATGATCCCACTCATAACATACTTGGTCATATTCATGACGAAGCTTCCCTCTATGATCTAGATCCTACCTATGATCAAGAATACCGTGATGACCCTCTTAGCCAACTCTATGCATTTCATGGTCAAGAGCCTATCACTTCACCTATCCATGAGCAAGAAACCTCCATTTCTCCTATAGACCCCCTACTTTGTCCTATCCATGATCCCACATTATCCACTTGTCATGATGAGAAACATGCCTCCCAAGTAAATGTAGAAGATCAAACCAATAGTGTGGATCTAAATGAACATAATCAAGATCCTAATGATCCTTCCACATCCACTATAAACCCCATTTCAAATCCACCAACATGTCCTATTGGTCTATCCATCTTTATTCACGAATGTTCCTCCTTAGAACAAAAAAAAATTTATCCACTTCACCTTCTTCATCTAATAATGAACTCAAGTCTAGTGTCCAAAACACACCTAGTCCCATTGTCCATCGCATGCTTTAGAACATGAACTATCAAGGTAAAGGTTTAGGCCTTCATGAACAAGGTGTTTTGGAGCCCATCCATGTCAAGGTCCCTCCACGATCTTATGGCCTTGGATATACACCCCAAGGACACCAATCTAAAGATGTTGGTACTTCCTCCATCCATCATAAGTTCTCTTTCCACCATAAATCCTATCATATGCCAAAAGCATATGTTGCCATCCCTCATCCATCATCCTACAAATGTCAAAAGCATGTGACAGTACACCTTCCACCATCAACTTTTCCACCATTGCTTCCAACTCCAAATATCCATCCATATAATCTACCTCCACTACTACCAACACCTAATATCCCCATTATCCAATCCCCTTATCCACCTATCCATAAATCCTCTAGAAATCCTAATCATGACCAATCAATGCACACATTGTCTAAACATGAAGCTTTCACTCATTCCACCATACCCATGGGATTCAAAAGAAAAAATTTTGATGCCTCTATCTATAAATCAAAAAATATGAAGGGTCCCCATGCCCTAGAATACAAAAGCAAAGAACCAAAGAAAAATCCATCCAAAAAGCAATATAAGATCATACTTTCAAAAGAAAAGTCTAAAAATAAAATGGTTTGGGTACCTAAGAAAAAATAAAACAAGTCAAATGACGCATCTACATCTAAAAAATTCCAACCATCCACTTCCACCTCACATTCCCACTCTATTCAAGAATCTCATATTCCATCCCACAAGAAAAATAAAAGTCATAAAAATACTAAATCTATGTGGGTACCTAAAGCACTTCATCACCCATCTCCTAAGCAACCATCTCCATTGCTTCCTACACCCCCTCCACATCAAAAGCTTCAATGTTTATCACAATGTGTGCAACCATTGGTCATGGTTCCCTTCCATTTCACAACAATTCCACATACCTCCATCTCCTCACCCTTCACTCATTATCCTACATCCCTCCCTCATCACCTTCCTATGGTCCATGCTTTTGGCTAAGCCTCCCATTCATCTCCCCTACATAATCCACATCATGATCCACCAATCCCTCCATAATCCACATCATAATCCATCATCTACCTACTCCATCTCTCTTTCATGTCATCCCTTACCAACATCTATGAGCATAATGACATTTGACATGGCCCATGAGATGACATCCATCTCTATTGGGACTATCACCTTTCATGGAACTAGACACTTGAGTCCCTCCTATCCATATTCCCCTTCTTTTATCTAAAAAATTGAAAAAAAAAAAAGTAAAAAAAGAAAAGAAAAAAGAGAAAAAAAAGAGTAAAGAGAAATCCCTTCATCCAATGGTGAAAACCTGGTAAACAGGCGCCCTAGATAAGTACCATGATGAAAACCTAAAAAACAGGCATCATGTGTAGGTTGATCTTTTATGTTCCTTACACTTGGGGGCACTTTGTCTCATTTGCACTATCTATCCTATCATGCCATTTCTTATCATATCATTTCCATCCTACCTACCATCTTTATCCATCATACCCATATACTTATCATATTGATTCCATTCATCCTCTCTTCCTCTTTTTGATCTTGATAAAAAAATGGGGCAAAATGTTGAAACATGCTTTGGATATCTTTTGATATACCTCATCCTTCCAAACAAACCTATTATTATCCTAGTGTCATAAGCTTTGTCATGAATAATCCTAAGTATTGTACCTAGAATGGGGCATTTTATTCCTCTGCAACAGTCTTTGGAGATCACATCCCTGCCCTCTTATGATGCATACATCCATTTCATTCATTATGACCTATCCTTTTTTATCCATCCATATATCATGAGCCTTTTGTCCCTTATCCTATCACCCACCCTTTCATCCATCAATCCCATCTATCTCCTTGCACCTAGACTTGGTTTTCCCTTGTCATTGGTATCTAGAAAAAAGGCTACCCAAATTGTCATCCATTGACATCTCAAAACATTTCAAAAATCCAAAAAAATCACATAGGCCAAAAATCCAAAAAAAATCAAATATTCCAAAAATCCAAAAAAATCAAAACATTTCAAAAATCTAAAAAATCAAAATATTTCAAAAATCCAAGCAATAAAATCAAACCAAATCACTTCAACGCATCAATTCAACTTCTTCAAATCAATTTTTTCATCAAATTATCTAATCACATCACTTCTTCTAATCAAATCCATTCTTCTAATCAATCACATCACTTCTTCTAATCAAACCCATTCTTCTAATCAATCTAATCATTATCATCAAATCAAATCATTCTTCATCAATCCAATCAATCAAAATCATTCCGAGTAAATTATTCCTCAATTTAATTCAACAATCATCATCAAAATCTTCAAATCAAGCATCTTCAATCCTTCCAAGCAATAATCCAAATGCAAGTCAATCCTTAATCCATACCAATGAAGCTAATCAATCTTGCCAAATTATCCAATCACATCCTTTGGTCTTGATCCTAATCTTGTTGTAAACCCAATCAATCAATCAATCATCCTTGTGTTGATCTAGGGATATATCGTTCCCCGCAATGACAACACTATCATCATCATCAATCAATCAATCAATTATCCTTGTGTTGATCTAGGGATATATCATTCCCCACAATGACAACACTATCATCATCATCATCAGTCAATCACTTAATCATCGGTTTACAGCTTGACAGGGGCAATACCTTGTTTGTTTTTGTATCATTTGTGCATGCTTGCTTGCTTGCTTGTCTGTGTTATCATTTTAATTTGCAGTTGCATCAAATCTGAATCAATCCCAACTAATATTCATATCTTGTATGTAGACAAGGTTGTATTATGTTGGGGCATGAGACACAACGTCACCTTGGTCCTTTATACCTTGGTGCATAACGTCTAGTGCTATATCAAACATATGATTGCTCACTTTATTGCAGCATAGCGTGTCATTTTTCTTTTTTGTCTACTTCTTATCTTATATCATTCATCTTATCCCTCCTTTATTGTCTCATTCATTTTGAGAGAATATTTGTGTTTGTCCAACCCACCTATCCTCTCGAGGGGGCATCATCATCATTATCATATCCTATATCATCATCCCATTTTTTCATATCTTTTGCATCATCATATTCTTCTATCATCCCTTTCCTTCATTCATCATACTCCTTCACTTCTTCAAGTGGTTGGGGCATCATTTTTTTTTCATTTATCCATACCTTATCTTCTTTGAAATGATGTTACTCGACATAAATCTCACCATCTCGAACATCATCTTAAAGAGGGGCAAAATGTAGACACCTAAAATTTTCCATGTCATAATATTACCTAGACAATACATGACCTTGTAAGAAATTTTTTAATATTTTATCCTAGGTCATTACATTATCCCATTTATCTCATTTATTCCACTTAATCCTGCCTTCCCAATTAATTAAATAAATCACATTTATTTAATTAAATCCTCCCTTCACATGTCTCAAAATAATTCAAATTAAATATTTGAATTAATCCCTCACTTATTGTCACATTGCAACATGTGTCACATGACTACAACTCTTCACATGCATAAATAATTTTATTATTTAAATTATGAGATTCCCACTCACATCCTATTTTTACCCCCATTCATTGTGCGTCATAAGCATCTTTTCTTCCAAAATAAATAAAAGAATCTTCATTATTTCCTCACATCCTAATTTGAGTGTCATGTCATAAGCCACTTAATGTGCATCATAGACACTAAAATAAACTTTTAATCCTAGCCATACATATCACAAATTTGACTTTTAATCTTGGCCATCGAATCGAATCAACCTTCTCCTATAAATCAAGCCTTTCACAGGCCATTTGAGAATCCTGTTTCAGCATCCTTACTCTGCCAAAATTTCTATCTATCTATCTATCTATCTATCTATTTTCTTCTATTATCTTCATCTTATCGTTATGTTGCAAAATTGAGCAATCAACATATCAACATTCAAACCTTCAAAATCATGCATTCTCATGTAGGTGGAGAAGAGCAATGGAGATAAATCAAATCTAGCTTGGAGATCGGTTTGCATTTGCTTGTAATTTTAATTTTCATGCTTGTTTGTACTCTATTGTGCTAGTTAGGGTTTTGATATCTTGTTATTCTAGTTTTATATCTGATTTTTCCTAATTACAGTACCAAAAAAATAGCAGAGTATGAAGCCTTAGTGATAGGACTAAGAATGGCAGCCCAATGGAATATTAAGAGTCTACATGTTTATGGAGATTCACAGCTAGTATTCCGACAAGTAAATGATGATTATGAAACTAAAGATGAGAAACTTGCCCCCTATAAGTGCATGGTCGATAGTTTCAAGTAGTACTTTGAGGAAATAACCTTTCAAAAAATACCATGTATTCAAAACAAGGCAACAGATGCTATGGAAACCATGGGTTCATTATTGGATATTCTGAGCAACGTGCCTAAGTTTGAGTTTTTTGTCGAATAATTGTTGGTCCCTGCCTATGATGTCCTCGATTATGCAATGGTGTGTATGATTGTTGGTCCTACTTCCCCTTGGTACAAAGATGTATACGACTATCTAAATGATGAAACCTTACCTTTGGACCTGTCAAACAACAAACATAGAAATTCTATCTGTAAGTTAACTAAATACACCATCATTGGAGATACTCAGCATAGACGTACCTTAGATAACACCCTAATGAGATGTCTTGATGCTGAAGAAGCAAAAACAACCTTGCTAGTGGAACACAAGGGTATATGCGGATCCCATTGTAGTGGTCCTAATTTAGCCTATAAGATTATGAGATTAGGTTATTATTGGCCTACAATGGAAACAGAGTCATACATCTTTGTCAAGAAATGTCGACAGTGTCAAATACATGGAGATTTGATACGAGCACCAACACAAGAGTTTTGTCCGATTACTTCACCATGGCCCTTTGCCCAATGGGGACTTGACCTCATAGGTAAGATACACCCTCCATCATCCAATGGCCATAAATTCACCATAACCGCCACCAAATACTTCACCAAATGGATCGAAGCTATTCCCATGACCTACATAACCGACACACAAATATCCAAGTTTATCTTAAACTATATCATTTGTCAGTATGGTGTACCCCAATCCATTATCATAGATAATGGCCATCCATTCAAAAATCAAGAAGTCCACCATCTATGTGAAGAATTCCACATCCAACATCATTTTTCCACACCATATTACCCACAAGGTAATGGCCAAGCCGATGCATCTAATAAAACCATTATCAGAATCCTAAAAAAGACTATCAATGATGCTCGCTGTGACTGACACCTACAACTTAATCCTACTTTATGGGCTTACCGCACAATCATCCGTACTCCCACCGATGCCACTCCATACTCCCTAGTATTCGGATCTGAAGCTATCCTACCTATTGAGGTTGAAATTACTTCCCTGATGGTATCCTTGAAAGGTCATATTGACGATGAAGAATACCGTGTATCCAGATTATAGGAGATAGAATTACTGGATGAACAAAGATAGAAGGCACTAGACCATTTGCAAGCATATCAGAATCATCTTCGTCATAGCTATAATAGGAAAGTTCTAAATCGACACTTTGACATTGGTGACCCGGTCTTAATGGAGAACCCCAAGAATCAAGCTGAATGAGAAAAGCCACGAAAGTTTGAACCTAACTGGTTAGGGCCCTATATTGTCACAAAATCTTTTGGATCAGGAGCGTACCAACTCTCTACCCTTGAAGGAGAACCAATTTTGTCACCAATCAACAACCTTCATTTGAAGAGGTTCTATGCGTAGCTTCTGAGAGTCTTTGTCTTAATCGAAAAAATAAAAAAAATACAAAAAAAAAGGAAAAAAAAAAAATGGTTACCTTGATGAAAACCTGGCAAACAAGTGTCTTTGTAACACTAAAAAAGTTGAAAAATCAATAAAATAGTAAAGCGAAATAATCCGTCCAATAGTGAAAACCACTTCGGTGGCGTTATGGATAAGTACCATGATGAAAACCTGGAAAAAAAGCACCATGTGTAGTCAACTTCGCTCCTTCATCTACCATCATTCCAATTAGACTTTTCACCATCCCTCATAATAAATGGTTGTCATATCCATTGCTTGGAACGATTGACATCAAGTCTACTCCGTCACATTCCCCACTCCATCCTGTATGACTTATTCCCGACTGGGAGAAAATCCTTGTTTTGTGTCATGAGGACCTTGTACATAGCATTACACCATTAGAAAATGTCTTGAAAAAATTAAAAAACATTAGAAAAATTTAAAAAAGAAAAAAAAATCGAAACATGTCAGAAAATCCCAAAAACAGAGTCAAGTCAGTCGTGTTAAGTCAGTCATAGACATAGTCAAACTATGTTGCCTCTGTGACTGGACATAGGCAAGGCCATCAATTGATGTTCCCCCAAGGCATTAGGTTTGTTTGTCTAGGTTTATCATGTCTCACACACATTAAAATCATCTCATTTTACATTCAAAGTCATTAGTCGTGTCGAACTATGAGGTCTTTGCGTTTACAACGTAGGCAAGGCTAATCAATTGATAAGCCCCCGAGGCCACACTAGGTCAGTCCAATAGGGTTTATCATATTCACTATCACACATTTTGCATATCATCAACTTAAGTACATATTTTCAGTCATTTATGTCAATTAAATTTTTGTTGAACTATGAGGTCTCTACGTGTACAACATAGGCAAGGCTAATCAATTGATGAGCCCCCGAGGCCGCATTAAGTCAGTCCTTTAGGGTACATCAACTCAAGTCATACATTGTCAACACACACACACACACACACATACTCATAATAGTCAAGGAATCAACACAAGTCATGCATCAACAAGGAAAACATCTCAAAACTATCATCAAGTCAAAATCAAACACACTGTTAGAGTGATCAACTTATGTCTTACACAAGATATGTCTTTTTTATCAATGAAAATCATCAAATTGTCATAGCCTCATGTAGCTTGTTACATCATTGTCACCAGGCTCCAACATCTTATATGGAACATTTCTTTCTGAAACCAGGCTTTGTCATGCCTTACACAGATAGTCACCAAGTCAAAACCAGAATCAACGTCTTATGTGGTATGTGTCATCCCTCACATCAAGCTATGTCAAACATCAAAAAAATCCCACAAGATCAAGTTTTGCAAATACTTTTATTTGGATTTTTGACTTATATCTTATTTTGTCTTATCTTTTTATTGATTTATGCATAAGACCAGTTATTAGCTTTCTCAAGGATGTCCCTTGAAGGATTTAGAAAAGCAAGGATGTCTCAGGACTCTTTTTTCTTTGACTGCTATCTGTCAATTGTCTTTTTAAATTTGGATTTTGAGTCATGTTACTAGTTTCCTCAAGGATGTCCTATCAAGGATTTAGAGGAGCAATGACATCTCATGACCCATCTTTTATTTGTTTGCTGTCTGTGTTTTGTCTAGACAAAACGACTGGGGCAATCTTGTCCTTAGTTTGAGTTAAGACACTCCTTGTTTGCGATTGTCTATTTTTTGCAGATGGATAAATTTGTACACTATGGTCTATCTCATATCATGGTGTGTATTATCCTTTTGTGTCAGTCCCGCCCAATGATGATAAAATGCAAGGCTTAGTATATATGGAAAAATATTGAAGATCATATGTTTTTCAATCAACATTTGTTGTTTCTTACTAACATTCTGAAATCATCTGTGCTAACGTTTCTCCTATCTGACATAATGATAGAGTCCTATGACACAACAAAAAAATAAAATTAGATAATCTCCATATGCATACATTCTATAAGCATTATGTAAATAGTGTCTGATGTCTATACATAGTACATCATATAGTTACATTGCATTTCAAACAAATAGGAACATAGAAATCTCCATTGGATATATAGGAAAATCATGGCATAATAGGCATTCAATTATCATAAGGTACATAATGAAAACATTGCATGTACATATAACCATCACATGCAAATAGCATTGTATATATAGAATTGCATCCCATTATCATAAAGTACATTACAACCATCATAAATAGAGTCATCATAACATCATAGACTGCATAAAATCATCATAATGTAGAAACAATCATTCATAACACATATACATACATCATCTAGGAAACATAATCATATAGAAAAAATGCATCATCATAAAATAGAACTGCATATCATATAGAAGCTGCCAAAAGTCATATATATAACGCTCAAAATAATGTGTCATAGTACAATGTGAGGATGTATCCAAAAGTACAATAGAGCTTGTAGGCTCTCTGATCAATATGCAATGTCCATAAATATAAAAGTGTCAACGTGTCCCACTGCCGCTACTCCCATGTGGTGAAGGTGGAGGAAACTGCCTCAGAGGTAATCTCTGTGAGGTGGAAGGCCTATTATACAGACCTACTCTCGGTGGTCCTACCGCACCCTCTGTGCTATAAGTCCTAGTCTGAATCCTGTTATGTGATATATGACTGTGAACCTCTAAAAATCTAGGAGCTCGTCTCTCCGCTAGCACCACTGTCTCATATAGATCTCTGTAATATGAGGCCGTCTCCACTGATCTGACTAGCTCATGAGAAAACCCATCAGATGAATTACCACTGCAATGGTGTCTAACCTCTATAGACTATTTCTATGTCTCTTTCCTCCGAGCTATGTCCCGATCTCTCTCCATGAGAGCATTGTCTCTCTTTATTCGCAAGGAATTCCATTCTACAGTAACCAGTCTCAGCCTCTCCTCCAATGCCTCCCTATCACTATCTGTAGGAGCTTCCTCATCTTGTCTCCCCTCTACAATCCTATCCTAGATCTCTCTCTCCTGCTCCTCCATGAGTATCTCCTCCTCAACATTGTCCTCCCCATAACCTGCCAGAATACCAAGAGGATCAATGTCCATATACTCTCTCTTGGCCTCCTCCTCCTCTGCAAGGTCCTCTTTGCCAATCTCTACCTCTGCATGCTCCTCTTCTACTACCTCCTCGGTAGCATGCTCACCTCCAACCTCCGCCTCTGCTCCACCCCTGAGGTCCAACATCGATACATCCTCTACCTCCACGTCTCAGATAGGTGATAATTCACCTACTCGACCACCTCTCCATCCTCGCCAACCTCGTCTAGCACCACCACCTCTGCCATCATCACCACCACCTCTTCCATCATCACCACCACCCCTACCACCACCTCTACCTTTGTGCCACCCTCTAGGCCCTATCCCTCATCTCTCCACTGGTGCAAGCTAGTCCAGATCTATATAAGGCACAAGACGATGCTCCGCCCACCTGGTATCATATGTAACTATAGTCCCAGGATCTGTTGCTCCACCTCTCCATCCCCAATGTAAAGGCTATAAAGGCTGAATCTATGCCTCTGTAGTAGCCATTGGTATCATAGTCCCCAATAAAGGGACCTCTTTGGATGATTGAGCAAACTCTGCTCACCCTCTAGGCTCATCCTGAACCTCACCAAATCATCTCAAAAGACGGTCTGGTAGATGTCTCTCAATAATATGTACACTAGAAACAATCCTACCAATCAGGTACTATGTCTACCAACAAAAGGGTAAATGCATGTCCTCATCCGACCATCTCTTAGAATCCATGTATGGTCTCCACGTAAACTGAACTAATGTGTCAAGTGCATGTCTCCAAAAACCTATATCTCCCACGTGACTCTGTGTAATGTTTCTTGTATATTGGAAAACATAAGGAGATCTAGCTGCCCGCTCCATAGTAATAGGAGGACAAAACACAACAATATGCTCCCATGCCCAAACCATGAGAAGAGTAGTACCACAACTCATAGACTATGCATCTCTATATACTATGTCATGCAGATGAAAATATAGCATGCCCAATAGACAGGGACCCCATGCATACACAACCTCTCTCTCTAACATCTCGACTAACATCTCTCACCATCTGACAGGAAATCCATGACCCCACTAGTCAGGAATAACTATCCCCCCAATCAATGTACATAATATACAATCTATCCTCTCATATCTATCAGCTAAAAGATACCATCTAATCTCATAATGCTCTATCCCTAATCTGCTAATATCATCAAAAACATAAAATCATGTAATCTCACTGTATCCATGCTGTGTATCATACATCACCCTCTCTCCACTGATGGGTAATCAAAGGATCCTATATACATCCTCTAAGGTAACATTCGTCTCACCAGTAGGCAAATGAAATGATGAGGTCTCCGAATTCCATCGCTCAAACAAAGTAGTAAGCATACCTCTATTTTCTAGAATCGTGGGCATAGTCAACACATAATGCAGTCCCAGTCTCCATAACAAATGTGTCTCCGTGCTCACCAATCACTCTCTTAGCTCAAAGGTATCCAAACGTGATGCCCGAGTATACATAGGATCTAGGATAACCTGCATAAGGCATTTCAACCAAGGTGTCAAATGTCAAATGATTCAATTTTTAATCAGAATTTTTTTCAAAAACTTGACAGCCAAATGCAGGTTCACTCAATCAAATGCGGTGCATAATTACACAAGCATTGAAAAATGAAGAATTTGCATCGCATATTTCAAATTCATTACAAAATAATTCAATTTCAAAAAAAAATCAAATGCATCTCATAAATTCCATATGCAGTGCAAACTTAACTGCCTACCTAATATGCATATGCGATTCACATTACCAGATGCATTTCACTGATCTACATGTGGCTATCCTAAACACAAATGTGGTGCACTAAATTACATATGCGTCAAATTCCTAAATGACCTAATCAATGCCTAGATGTTATTTTACATATGCGTCTTTCGCAAGCAGTTGTGTTGTGCATGAACGCATATGCGTTGAACCTAAAAGACCACATTTGAAATCTAAAATTTTAAGGCCTAAAAATACGTGCAAAATCAAAATTCAAGAGGTCATTTCAGGGTACATACTGGGGGTCCTATGTCGACTGGCTGTTGGAAGGTCCGGATCCGATATCCATGATGCAAAGTGTATGGAACTCGAGACATTTTTCGTCGAATACTCAAAGCTAAATTTTCAAATTTTCAGATCTTTAGGGTGCAAATGACTTGGTTTTCACCCTAATTTCTATTTATACCTAGTGTAGACATCCAAATTTTATCACTTCCATATGATCAAAATCATCTATTATATTCATTTATTCCATTAACAGTGATTAAATAATTTATTTAATCATTATTTCATTTTCTACCTAAAGTTCCTAAAGTATGTAATTAAATAAATTAAATACTTTACCTTACCCCATTTTCTTCTCTAAATTAAATAAACATGACAAATTATATAATTTAGTCATTTAACCTATTTGGATTAAAATCAATTTTTAATTCCTCTTTTCTCTCTCCTTGTCACATTCTCCATAACCCTCTTTTAATCCAGATTAAATTAATTAATCTATGATTAGGATGTGCACCACTTAATCTTGATTAAGTGTCACATCCTCTATAATCTCCCACTTCCCTCTAATCTCTCATTAATTATCCTAATCCTATGTTTGCACAACCTTAATCAAAATCATTAGCCACATTTAGCTTACCTTTTCTGCTCAACCTTCCCACTTACCATTTTTAGCCTGGACTCTCTTCCCCATGTGAATTTTTAATTCACATTTATTTGCCCAAAGTTCCTCTCTTCCCCATGTGAATTTTTAATTCACTTTTGTCTTCCCAAGGTCTTCCTCATCCCCCATGCAAATGTGACATATCATTTTATATTTGCCCAAGGCTTCTAGAACCTTGGACTTGTCACATCACCCATATGTGACAAATTTCTAGCTTTTTGGAGACCTCCTTTTATCCATTAAACTCTCCATTGAATGTAACATTTTTTTTTTCCACACACTTCCCCTTTTCCCATGGAGATTTTTGAGGAATTCTAAAATTCCTCAAAAGTCTCTTTCATCCTCATTTGGGGACAAGAAGTTCCTTTTTGAAGAAATCTTCTCATCCCCCAAGGTACCTCAAAGGTACTTGTCCTTCATCCACCTCATGTACTTCCCTTCCACCTCTTGTCCTTCTCTTCCACTTCATTTCCACATCACTCCACCCTAAGACATCTCACCTTCCACATGTCAAGATGTGAGGGCTTGTGAGTCCTCAACTCACCATAGCCCTTCATCTTGATATTTGTTGGATCAATCCCAACCGTTGAATTCTCTAGAGAATTCCAATTAGCCTATAAATATCCCCTCATTTCCCTCATTTTGGAGGATCAAGTCTTTTGCACAAAACTCTTACAAAATTGTCATTCAAGCTGTCATCTATCATAGCACTTAACATCATCTTGCATCTTGCATCCACTTCACTTCATTTTCATCCAAGGAGCACACAAGACTTCAAAAATCAAGGGCCAACCAAGGAAGCAACAACATGAAGATATAACAACAATCAATTTGTTCATCTTTCTTTCATATTGTCCATTTTCTTAGGCTAATCTTATTGAAGTGCCCTTTTATCTTGTTACTTCTTCACATTGCATTAATAGTTTTCATTTAGCATCTCACGTTAGGAGTAAAATTTTATTAGGATCACATTTCTAGCACACCCGGTGTGACCCACAAAAGGGTCTCTTTTTTTTACGTTTTTTGTTGTTAGCTTGTTTGCAAATTCAGGTTGTAGAGGGGCGAACTTGCCCTCCCGGACGCTGCAGAAGGGCGAACTTGCCCTCCCGGATACTACAGAGGGGCGAACTTGCCCTTGCTGTTTTTGATTGTTTTTTTTAAAGGGGCGAATTTGCCCTCCTGGATACTGCAGAGGGGAAAACTTGCCTTTGCCATTCATTTTTTCTGACTGTTTTCTACAGAGGGGCAAACTTGCCCTCTCAGATGCTGTAGAGGGGTGAACTTACCCTTGCTGTTCATTTTTTCTGACTGTTTTCTGCAGAGGGGCGAACTTGCCCTCCCGGATACTGTAGAGGGGTGAACTTGCCCTCCCAGATGCTGTAGAGGGGCAAAGTTGCCCTTGCTATTCATTTTTTCTGACTATTTTTTGTAGAGGGGCGAACTTGCCCTCCCGGATGCTGCAGAGGGACGAACTTGCCCTTGCTATTTCTGACTATTTTTTGCAGAGGGGCGAACTTGCCCTCCCAGATGCTGCAAAGGGGCAAACTTGCCCTTGCTGTTTCTGACTGTTTTCTGTAGAAGTGCAAACACGCCCTCCTAATTCAACGTTTTTCACTGTAGAGGGGCGGATTTTCCCTTAATAGCACATTCGAGAAGGTAAAAAAGTGGCATTTTGGCTTCATTTTTATCTTTTTCTTTTGTTGTTTTTTGCTCTAATCCACTAATCCTATTTGTTGGTAAGTGAAGTCAGATTCCTTGCAGGTATCTTGTGTATTTTTGCTGCAAATCACAAAGGGCAAAATATAAACAACTAACATTTGCTTGCAGGGCCTTTGTTTTATTTTTATTTGGAAATCTTTCCTTACTGCTTTATCTATTCACTTAGTATAAGTAGGGGAAAGTAAATTGGCTGCTTGCTGTGTTTGTTTTATTTGTATTACCCAAAGGGGACATTAATTCATTTTCATCTTCTCCCTTTGCACTTTTGTGCGGATCCGAAGGGGGTAGTTGGAAACAGTTAGTGTTTTCTTCTTAGAGGGACCTGCTTGGGGATTTCATCACCCCAAGGGACGATTCCAACCACATGAACCAGCAGGGTATATAAAGGGGGGAGAGTCAAAGCTGTACCCCAATCCAGTTGCGTCGTAACTAGCGAAGCATTGAAACTAGGGTGATACCTAGATAAACGTGAAGAGTTGGTCCGAGCTTTTCAGTATATCGCTGGGGTTCTCAACTCATGCTTGTGACAGACTGGTGTTCATGATTTGTGCCTCATGTACCGAGTGTATATCGAGGACTCCTTAGAAACATTTTTCATCCTAGAGTAAGGCCTTTGTTGGCCGTACCCCTTAACACTAATCATAGGATTGTGCTTATTCAAAGTGTCTTTCTGTGAAGAACCAGTGAATTTTGATAAGTCAAATCGTTATTGAGTCATTTTAAGTCCTTGCCAAAATCCCTCATCCAAATCAAGTTGCATTTTCCACTGCAGAGGGGCGAACTTGCCCCACTATTTCAGCCATTTTACTGTAGAGGGGCGAACCTGCCCCACTGTTTCAGCCATTTTACTGCAGAGGGGTGAACTTGCCCCACTATTTCAGCCATTTTACTGCAGAGGGGTGAACTTGCCCCACTGTTTCAGCCTTTTTCATTGCATAGGGGTGAACTTGCCCCCTTGTTTCAGTAGTTTTATTACAGAAGTACGTATACACCCCGCTGAACAACTAGTTTCATCCGTTTGACCATTTTAAACATCTGTTCGAACCCACAAAGCCTCCGTTTGACCATTTGACCATCCTAAACACTCATTTAACTAATCCAAACCTTTATTTAGCCATTCCAAGCCTCCATTTAACATTTCCAAAATGTCCATTTACCACATTCACATTGATCATTCCACCATTTGGGATACCCATCTTATCGTAAGACCTAAACATCTTCAACAACACATCTTCCCTTTGCATCCATCATTGTCCCTCAACACAAAATCCTTTAAAACCTTTTTTTAGGAGTTGTCTCCCGAATTGACCAAGGCGTTAAATTGATTGTTATCCTATATAATCAATCCTTGTCTTCAACCTAATCAATCTACTTCTATCTTGAGGCAGATTTGTGTTGTAAGTCAGCATCATTGGCTCAAATGAATCCCCTTCCATCTCAAGGTGGATTAGGCACCATAATAATTGATTTAATTCGATCAACCAACGTTACAAGTCACCTAGGGTGGTTTCCAAAGTCAGGTTTTAGGATCCCCTCCATCATCCAATCATCATCCAAATCAAACCAATTGATATATCATCAATTGATCCAATCCAATCTATCCCAAATCCAACATCAAATCCAATCATCATCCAAAACATCCAATTGAGACATCAACAATTGACCCAAATCCAACATCACCAATCTAATCGTCCAATTGGGATATCATCAATTTATCCAATTGATCCAACCAATCCAATCCTCAAGTTGATACATCATCACTTGATCCAATCAAATCCAATCCTCATCCAAAGCATCAAGTGATACATCATCACCTGATCCAATCAAATCCAATCCTCATCCAAAGCATCAAGTGATACATCATCACTTGATCAAATCAAATCCAATCCTCATCCAAATCAGCAAATTGATACATCATCATTTGATCCAATCAAATACAACATCAATCATCATCCAATTCAAATCAATCAATCCAAATCATTTCCTAAATCATCCTCTAGAAGTTGAATCTTGAAATCACTTAGTCATTTTGCACGTTCATGCCCGTTCAAACCTGTTCACAAACAAAAAATCAAATGGCAGACCAGAAAACACAAGGTTCCCAACCAAATGTCCCTCAAGTTCCTAATGACATTCAACACAATCTTCATAATGGTGTTTCATCTCAATCAAACACTGAAATCCAAAATATCATGCCACCTAGTGACGAAAACATGGTCAATCAACCCGAAGTCACTATTGACGAATATCTCAGCAATCCTACCAATGTACAAATGATAGATCATCTCCTAAACGAACATGGGGATAAGATCCTTGCCACCTTACTCATGAAGGGAGTCAAACCAGCATCCGGTTTCGATACATCACAATATGCCCTTCCCCCATTTGTTGACCCACAAACCTCACAAAATGTTATAGAAAGTTCCTACGTTCTTGAAGGTGCACCCACTGAAAATTGGTACCACCCCGAACTCGAAAATGTTGTCATCCATCAATTCCAAGAATATCCTTGTCTTCTAAGCACAACATCTACCATTCCACCACCTAATCCTAATGACCCCCATACCTATGGCATGCCACCATACATCCCATCTGCTCCACCACTTTCTCCCCCATATTCTAATATTGGGGGCACACCTCCACTTACCAATGCACTACATCCTCCATTTCAACAGCTTCCAAATAATCCACACCAATCCACCACACTACCAGCACCACCACAACATGTTGCTACTATTATAGCTTCATCTCAACACTTTCATCCACAACAACCGCAACACCCTTCCATTCTCACATAGCCATCACATCAAGTGGTGCAACATACATCTCAACAACAACAACACATCTCACCTAACCCATCTCAACAACAAATACATCCCATCTCACCCATCTCAACAACAACAAATCTTATCTCACCCATCTCAACAACAACAAATCTTATCTGATCCACCTCATCAACAACAATAACAACTTCCACAACAACATGTGCACATCCCTATGCAAACACACCATAACCCGCTTACCAAATACCTCTATCATCCCTCTAGCACATACACTATTCAATCCCATACGAATCCTCATCAGAATGTGCAAAACCAAACACATGGCCAATCGCCACCTTACGCCAATCTTTCACAACCTCAACATAATCCCCATCAACAAACGTCAAATCCATACCCATATGCCACACAACAACCCACCATTGCACCACAATACCAATCATATCCACCCTACTTACAACAAAAAACTCACCAACAAGCGACACCTTATGCTTCTTATTATCAACAATCATCATCACATCCACAAAGAGGCCTTACCTCTACGCATTACCAAAATGCTATGCAGCAATAGGACCCCTCTCTTGTGTCTTACTATCAACAACAAGTGGCTCCCACTCAACACAACCAATCATCCAACCATCGATCTTCTTACAATCAACCAATGCATTCATATCCGACTCAATGCATTTATGATCCAACAATGGTAGGTCCATCCTCATTATACCCACAACATTATCCATACACTCAATCCACTTTGGCTCCCATGACTCCCATCAATAAAGAATTGGAAGAAGTAAAAGCCACATTAAAGGACTTACAAGCTAGAACGGGAAAACAATCCTTCAAGGTTGAGGACATATGTCCTTATCCGTTTGATCCCTCCATTTCCTTGATTCCTTTTCCTAAACACTTTGAGATACCCAAATTTGAAAAATACAAAGGAACCAAGGATCCTAGAGCTCAACTTCAAGAGTTTTATGCTCATTGCCAAGAGGTCATGCACAATGATAATTTCCTTATCCAACTTTTCCCTAAAAGTCTACAAGGGGTCGCCTTCAACTGGTTTATGGGTCTAGAAAAGGGATCTATCAAAACCTTCGCGCAACTATCTGAACAGTTTGTCTCTCACTTCTCTTTTAACGTAGAGAAAGATATTGACACACTTGATCTCCTCAAAGAAAAACAACTCCACGGAGAGACCTTTTCAAGCTACTTGCAAAGATGGCATGCCTTGGCTAGTAGGATGAAATCCCCACCAACAGAAGAGGACATGGTAACGTTGTTTATCGAAAACTCCCACCCAAATATGGTACATAATTTCCAACTCCACTATATCACTACCTTTGTGGGACTTGTGGAGAAAGGCCCCATCTTAGAATGAGCCCTTGTCGCAAGAGGACAAGTCAAACATTTCAATTATGATAGAGAGAAATCCTTTGGGGATAAACCTCATTATTGGAATAGAAATAAAAATGCTGTCAATGATGGTGTCACTGACACCAAACATGTCCATGTGGCTACCACCATGCAAAGATATCCTCTCCAGCAACAACCCTCAGTTCAGAATGCCATATCCGTCCCCCAAGAGGCACCTCGACCACAAGCCAATCAAAATAACCAAGGGGGAAATAAATGACAGTTCACTCAGTTGGGAGAACCCCTTAGTGCAGTGTTTAATAAGCTCTTTCAAGCCAATTACCGCATAACATATCCTGTCACCAAACCCCTCGATACGTCTAAACTCAAGCCTGCTTGGTTTAAAGACAATGAATACCGTGAATTTCACAAAATTAAAGGACACACCTTGGACAAATGTCAAGGCTTAAAAACCTACATCCAAGGTCTCATTGATTGAGGTGAAATACACGTGGATGCTAACGCAACATCCTCATCCAATGCTCAACTAAAAATATATCAAAACGCCTTTCCAAACCATAATCAGGGCCCTAGTACATCCAACTCAAATCCTGGTCCTAGCAATAATAACCAACAAAATAATAGCGCTAATAACATCAGTTATAAAAATGTGCCATACAACTATTAAGGTGTGGTATCATACGTAGAACAAGTGGAGCCATATGTATCCATGATACATGTCAAAGGAAAATATTCACAATGTGCTGTTGCTACTCGACGGACTCGCATCACAGTCCCTGCCACTCCTCCATCTACCCAACGGCCCTTTGTCAACTCCCAATATAACATACTAGACCATCTAGGTAAGACCGCAACCCAAATATCCATTTTGGATCTACTCAAATCATCTCCCGTACATCAAGATATCCTAACTAAGGCTTTGCAAAGCACGCAAGTGCCTGATAATATTGACCCTACCCAATTTCAACCATTGGTAGGTAGTCTCTCATCGACTTATCAGCTAGCCTTTAGCCACAAAGACATGCGACATCTTGATTCAAACCACAACAGTGCCCTCCATCTCGAGGTTGGTGTCAACTATCAAAAAATAAAAAGGGTACTGGTAGATAATGGTTCAACCCTAAATCTCTGTACATTAAAGTTCATACAACAGGTTGGATACACCCAAGCTGATATGAGAAATCAAGTGATCACCATCAAGGCCTATGATAATGCAGAGCGAGATTCTGAAGGCATTATTTGCCTCCCTATTCATGTGGGCCCCATTGTCCAATACACTATGTGCCATGTTCTAGACGTTGAACTCCCATACAATATCCTTCTTGGCCGCCCATGGATTCACTCTATGCAAGCCATACCATCCACCTATCACCAATGTCTAAAATTCCCATTTCAAGGAATGGAAGTCACCATACAAGTCAATGTCAACCCTTTGAATATTGTCATGCCTTGGAAGCCTCTTTTCCACATTTGCTTTATTGCCCAGGAGTCAAAATGGGGGCACCCCCGACATCCGATCCTATCCCATCCACCAACACCCTAAACACTTCATCCCCACCATCATCCACACCTGCTTCCACCGTCACCAAGGTCCAGATCATAGATAAGGGATGTGGTGAATATGAAATGCATACCACACTCAATGTGGCAACCATGCCACCTTCACCCCGCACATATGGGCAACCAATTCTGCCACTACCAAAAGTAGAAGAAAGGATACTCACACTCACTTCTAAGAACATGGGGTCCAAGATCAAATAGACGATGATATCAGTCAATGGGTTTATCAGGAGGAACCTGAGCCATCACGTCCCCTTATTGAATACTTTCATGAAGTCTATCCAAATGCCTCCAAGTTTGTTGAAAAATGTCATTACAAAGGCGGAGGCCTTGGTACAGAAGAACAAGGAAAATGCCTACCCATTGAAGCAATTGCCATTCGACCAAGAAATTTGGGCTTGGGTTATGATACTAAATAGAAGGGTCCTACAACATCTGTTAGCACTTCTAACAATGTTAGTGTTGACAACAGTTCCCTCGAAGACATACCAGAGGAAGAATCCATCATACACGTGTACGATGATTTGGATCACATTGACCTCCCCACCATGTTTGAATGCTTATCTGTTTGTACCATAAATTTATCCCTTAAACATCCTGAGCTTATCAACTATGACCTACAAGGTAGCGCACCTATCAGCACATTTCCCTCAGAGGATACCTACGTACATCTAATGGGATTGGGGGAAGATGAATGCCCTAATCGCAAAAACAAAAAGAAAGAAAAGAAAAATGGGTCATCAAGTGAAAACCTCACTGAGGCGCTTTTTGACTACGAAAAAGTAAAAACAAAGTATGTATCTAACAGTGAAAACCTTGATATGGCACTGGAAGATGGGGATGTTCATCTTCCCCTTGTAGGAACACAACTATCTGAGCAATCTTGAATCCTCATTGAAGAAACGCAAGAGGTGAATTTGGGGACAGAAGAAACTCCAAGGATCACCTATGTGGCCAAGTCTTTATTTGAAGCAGAATACATCACCATTGTCTGAAGTCTCCGTGAAGGGGTTATCAACTTTGCATGGGCTTACTCTAATATGCCTGGCCTAGATCCCAATCTTTTCATCCACCATTTGGATGTTTGTCTAGAGGCTAAACCTGTCAAGCAGAAGCTCCAAAAGATGCACCCACAAGTGGCATTATTGGTTAAGAAAGAACTGGAAAAGTTATTGGATGCTGGTTTTATCAGGCCCATTGATTACTCTGATTGGATCTCCAATAGAGTACCTATTGCTAAACCCAATGGAGACATCAAAATTTGTACGGATCTCTGAGATCTTAACAAAGCTTTCCCAAAAGACAACTTCCCCTTGCTTAACATTGACATGTTAGTCGACATCACTGCGGGACACGAGATGCTATCTCTCATGGATGGCTTCTCTAGCTACAATCAGATCTAGATTGCCCCTGAAGATCAACATAAAACTACTTTTACAACACCTTGGGGTACCTTCTACTACAATGTCATGCCCTTTGGTCTCAAAAATGCAAGGGCAACATATCAACAGGCAATGATGGTTATATTCCATGACTCATCCACATCATCATGGAAGATTATGTTGATGACCTACTGGCAAAATACAGAACCAAAGAAGAGCACCCTACCATTTTGAAATGGATCTTTGAGTGCCTACAAAAATAAAAGCTTTGACTAAATCTAAAAAAGTGTGTGTTGGATGTCACATCAGGGAAGCTGTTGGGCTTCATAGTGTCTCGAAGAGGCATCGAGGTTGACCCAGCTAAGGTGAAAGCTATTATGGATATTCCCCCACCAAGAAACTTGAAACAATTAAGGAGCCTCCAAGGGAAACTACAATCCATCTGCTGGTTTATAGCCTAACTTGTGGATAAATGTCAATCATTTACCCACCTTCTCAAGAAAGACACCAGCTTCAAGTGGAATCAACAGTGTCAGTTGGGTTTTGACATGCTCAAAGGATATTTGGCCCACCCGCCGATCTTGATGCCACCTATCCCTAGAAAACCACTCCTATTGTATATATCTACCACGTTAGTTGCATTGTGGGCATTATTGGCACAACATGATGAATCTTCAAAGGAATGGGCGATTTATTACATTAGCCGCACACTGGTCGGGTATGAACTCAATTATTCAGCAATGGAAAAGGCATGTGTTGTTGTGGTCTTTAGTACACAAAAGCTATGCCACTATATGCTTAGCCATCCTATAAAATTAATATCCAAAGTCGACCCTCTCAAGTACCTGCTATCCAAGACAACCCTGACTAGTCGAATGGCTAAATGGATCATGCTCCTCAGTGAGTTTGATATAGAATATGTAGATAGAAAGGCCATTAAAGGACAAGTAATAGCCAATCAGTTGGTGGATGCCCCATTAGTGGATGCTTATCCCATAGAAACTGAGTTTCTTGATGGAGTATTTGCAGTCTCAGAAGCCACCACCTAGACACTGTACTTTGATGGATCACACACTCATAATGGATTGGGGGTAGGAATCTTGCTTATCACCCCCTAAGGTGACTACATACCGAAATCATTCAGACTGGCTTTTCCCTGCACCAACAATATCTCTAAATATGAAGCCCTTCTCACTGGTCTCAGAATTGCAGGTCAATGGCACATCACTCATTTGCAAGTTTTTGGTGACTCCCAGTTAGTCATAAAATAGGTCAACGATGAGTTTCGAACAAAAGATGAAAAGTTGTTGCCTTACAAATGAATGGTGGATGAATTCAAGAAATATTTCACTACCATCCAATTTGAGCAGATCCTGAGACTCCGGAATAAGGCAACAGATGCAATGGCTACCATTGGTTCTCTCCTCGACATGCCAAAAGATTGCATAAATTGTCAGTTCCTCATCGAGCAACTCCTAATCCCAACATACGATATCCCTGAGAGTGACATGGTGTGTGCTATTGTAGGTCTTGAATCCCCTTGGTACCACGACATTTACACCTATATTCATGACAACACCTGCCTGATCTCACGAGAAACCAATGCAAATCATTTATCCAATGCACTGCCCGTTACACCATCATCAATGATACACTTTATCGACATGGATATGATGGAACTCTCCTCCGTTGTTTAGATGAAACTGAAGCCCGCATGTCATTAACAGAAGTGCATAGCAGTATTTGTGGGGCCCATTCTAATGGTATGGCCCTAGCCAAACGAATTCTCAGAGCAGGATATTATTGGCCCACAATGGAACAAG
Source organism: Sequoiadendron giganteum (assembly GCA_007115665.2). Taxonomy (NCBI): domain Eukaryota; kingdom Viridiplantae; phylum Streptophyta; class Pinopsida; order Cupressales; family Cupressaceae; genus Sequoiadendron; species Sequoiadendron giganteum. The sequence goes on from CM021105.1 coordinate 83,900,728, forward strand.
ATGCTTGTGAGTATGTCAAAAAGTGTCTTCCGTGTCAACAACATGCGGATCTGATTCATGCTCTAGCACAAGACCTCCAACCCATCATGACACCTTGGCCGTTTTTACAATGGGGTTTTGACTTGATTGGCAAGATCTACCCTCCATCTTCTGATGGACACACCTTTATCATCACGACCACTGAATACTTCACCAAGTGGGTGGAAGCTATTCCACTCACTCAAATCACTTGTGTTCAGATCTCTAAGTTCATCCTCTACCATATCCTCTGCAGGTATGGTATCCCCTCCGCCATCAGCACCAACAATGGAAAGCCATTCAAAAATAAGTGTATGAAGATACTTTGTGACACATATCATATCCAACATCATTGGTCCACTCCCTATTACCCCCAAGGTAATGGACAGGCAGAAGCAACCAACAAAACATTGATCAAAATCATTAAGAAGATGGTCAATAGCACTGGCCGTGATTGGCACCTCCATATCCATCCTGCTCTTTGGGCCTATCGTACATCCATCCACACCCCTACCAGAGCTACTCCATATTCTCTTGTCTATGGCACTGAAGCCATCTTGCCAATCAAAGTTGAAATCCCTTCACTCCGCATCTCCCTCAAGAATCTCATCACTGACGAAGACACCCGAGTGGCACGCTTGGCACAATTGGAATTTTTGGATGAAAAATGGGTCAAGGCTTACAACCATTTGCAAGCTTATCAACACCAACTCAAAAGGAGCTACAATAAGAAAGTCCTCCCTCGCCAATTTGAGGTTGGTGATTTGGTCCTAAAAGAAAATTAGTGAAATTAGCAAGATCCAGAGAAAAAGGTTAAGTTTGAAGGAAAATGGTTGGGCCCTTATGTCATCACCTTGAAGTATGGTTTTGGTGCCTACAGGCTCTCCACCCCTAAAGGTGAGCCCTTGGAGGAACCCATCAACATCATGCACCTAAAGAAGTTCTATACTTAGGTCAACTGGGGTATCCTTCTTAATAAAAGTCAAAAATACAAAAAAATAAAAATAAAATCCCAAATAGTAAAGAGAAATAATTCATCCTATGGTGAAAACCACCCTTGCGTGGCACCTTGGATATGTACGATTGGTGAAAACTTGGCAACAGGCACCTCTCATATAGGGCTTAATCATTATCTACCTCACATGCTGGTTACTCTATGACTAATCCACTGATTCCTCAATCCTCATATCCTCCCATCCGCTTGCATCACCTCATCGCTTGTTATATTCTAAGTTGAGCATTGGATGACCATTATCCGCTATCCAACACCTTGAGCTTGTTATCCTAATTTGATCTTGTGTCATCCCTTGGTTGTCTCCATTTGGGATCGCTCCTTGCGTTTGTCCCCATCTTGGTCTCACCATGCCTCCATGTGAACTACGTTGCCCCTATGCTTGCACGTAGGCAAGGTTGATCTTTTGATATGCTCCTAGGGCTTCTCCGTGTCTTCATCCTCCATCTTCTATCATCATCACCCTCTTTCCACCTTTATCATCATCCCCTCTTGAACTACGACGCCTCTGTGCTTGCACGTAGGCAAGGCTAATCTTTGGATCGGCCCCCGAGGCATTTTCTCCTCCATCATCTGTCCTCATGGTCCACTTTCTGATCTTATCTATCCTCAGTCTTTTGTCATGTCGAAACTACATTGCCCCTACGCTTGCATGTAGGCAAGGTTGATCTTTTGATCTGCCCACAGGGCTTGTGTTGGTCTTGGTCATCCATTGGTTTCCATCTGTCCACTTTTCGCTCTTTTATCATGGTATTTTTTGGAACTACGAGGGCTCTGCGCTTTCATGTAGACAAGGTTGATATTTTCCTCAACCCTCGAGCCCCTAGGTCTTTAGGTTGTGTCTTGTCCTCTTGTTGTCTTGTTGTCAAGTATGTCCCTATCATCGCCGATTCTTCACAAACAAGATCTCGTATCAAGAAATCTACCCAATGACAATCACCCTACGTCATCTAGGTCACTTTAGCTTAGTATCCATCATTGATCTTAACAGGATGCATCCTTCCTAACATACCTCATCAACCCCATTGATCCTTGGGATCTTATGGCAAAGGATGCTTGTAATTGATTGCGATCTTTTGGTGCTTTTGGATTTTGTTTATCATTTGAGCTGCCTATAATCACTAGTCAAGATTGCCATGATCCATCATATTGTGGTGTGTTTTTCCTAGTTAACATAGGGACATCTCTTAACTATTATTGCTGTCTGCAGGGATGCCCCACATGTTACCCACCGGGATTTTTTTCGAATCCCGTGTTATGTGGGGGCATCTCTTTGTGCTTGTGGTTATCCCAATACCTGGCCCGGCCAAAGTCATCGTGACTTTGGGGTATTGGGATATCCTTCTTATTTGTTGTGTTTTTTTTACGCATTAGACATTAATCCATCTTGGTTTACATACCCTGACACCCAATGTCTTATGCTATAGTAAAATTCAGTGCTCTAAAGGATGGAAAACTACATTCATGTTGTGTTTCATCTCATTGCATATTCCCCCCTCATCCTATCTTGCTCATACATCTATGACTTGTGATTTTGGTTGTGCAAACTCTCATTCACTCTTACTAACTTTTCTTCTGGGGATCCTTACGGTCTTTGATAGGTACTGCACCTTACACACCCTCCACATATCACCTACCCATTGATACTTATGTCTACATTCATTAATCCATTCATTTATCCATTTTGCATACATTCATTAATCCATCCATTTATCCATTTTGCATACATTCATTAAATTCATTTATCCTTTTTACATCCATTCATTTATCCATTTTATATCCATCCATTTATCCATTTTTCATACATTCATTAAATTCATTTATCCGTTTTGCATACATTCATTAAATTCATTTATCCATTTTGCATATATTCATTAAATTCATCTATCCATTTTGCATACAATCATTAAATTCATTTATCCATTTTACATCCACCTATTTATCCATTTTGCATACATTCATTAGGTTCATTTAACCAAATTACATCATTCACATTAAGTTCATCCATATTACATACATACATCATTCATAGGCCCATATTACTTACATCATCATTAACATTATCCATAATCACACATGCATAAGTAAAATATTCACATCATAAAACAACATCCATGTCACCACGAACACATCATATACATAACATACATCGGCTATCATAGGACCATCAATAAAACATCGTATGCATAACATAGATCACCAAAATATGTGGCATAATATCAATTTGGACCATCACATATCATCATCATAATAATACAATGTCCATGTCCAAAATATGGTCACACATACTCACCTCCATATCATGCTCAAAATAAGGTGCATCTGAACATATGCACTACACTACCATCTGGTACCTGTCAAAAGCACCTGTATCCTATCACTTGTCCTCTACCTATCTTGAGCTACCAACACTTGACCTCTAAGGAGACTCAGGTACTGGTCCCTTGTATGTCAGAGTCCGCTGAGACTCACGCCCTGGGGTCCCAAACCGAGAGCGAGTTGGCTGAAAGTCACTGTATCCTCTGGTCTGTGTCCCTAAAGACTGGGATGGTGCTGACATCTGGGGTATCAGCCTAACATACTGTGCTGTATGCTGTGTCGGGTCTGGCACTGCCTACTCATATGCACACCTCCAGTACATTGCCTCCTGCATATACTCATCTCTCTACCTAGCCTGGTACTGAGCGACATTCCGCTCATGCCTGTACCTATCTTGCTCTCTACTCATAGCCCGTCGCTCCTACTCCCATGCCTCCTGTGCTACTGTCAGTAGTCGTATCTGCTCTGCGGACCTCTCCCTCTCTGCCCACATAGTCTTAGCACTATCTCATCACCCTATCTTTGACATGCCTGCATCTGTGCTATATCCCTCTCGATGTTCTCTGCCCGACCCACCGTTGAGTCTATTTGGAACTACAGGATCTGGACCTGTCTCCATAAACTTTCCCTATCCCCCTGTAGTTTCTACATCTGTACCTGTACACGGTCCCTCTCCCCTTGTAGAGTCTGCACCTATCCCTGTGCACTCTCTCTCTCCCGTTGCACCATCTCTAGTCTGACCTCTGCAGCCTCGAGTCTCACCCTAATCTCGTCTACAAATGCCTCTACCGAAGATACCCTCTCCTACAGTGCTGTCCTCTCCTCCTAAAATCCTGCCACCTGAAGTCTCAGTGCCTCCATCTCCCCCCCTCCTACTGACTCTGGCTGACCTCGCATCTGAGCAAGTCATCGCTACCTCTAGTTTGTCTCGGTCCCATGTCACCTGAGCCAGCTCCCCCCATACTCTCTCCATCCCTACTTGCATCTCATCCCTCTCCCTCTCAGCCACCTGAATATCTATCATCAGTTGCCCCACAACCTAATCAAACACTATCATCTCTGTTTCCTTCATCCTCTCCACCCCCACCTCTACCCTCCTCAACTCCTCCTCTAGCATGGATATCCTTGCCTGGGCCACTCTTAGTAACACCACTGGATCACCCCCTATAGCTGTTGGTACTATGGCTAAAGGATCCACCACCTATACCTCTAGGTCCATCACCTCCCCCCCTGTCTCCTCCTACATCAGCTCTGCCCGACTCATCACCCGAATCCTTTGTGGCTGTCCCCTCCTCCCCACCATCATCAGTCTCCTCCCCTCTTGCTCAACTAGCTAGCCTCTCCTCTATCGGCTACTCTCAGGCCTGTCCCTGGGTTGTCCTCTAACATCCATCACCCTCTCTATCTCCTCCTATGGATCTCTAGCTCTCACATCCACCAGCGGCTTTGGGACTCTCACCTCCTCCTGCTCTGCTCTCACCTACATCCGCCTCCATCATACTCTAATGCCAATCCTTGGCTGAGTAGCCCTCCCCTCCACCACCTGAAGCATCTCCACCTCTGGCTCACTCTCCAATATCATCAGCTCTATCTCCTCCCCTCCACCACTTGCTCCTCCTGCCTCTATCTCCTCCCCTCCCCTCCATCACCTGCCCCTCTTGCCTCCATCTCCTCTACCACAGCTCTCCTCGCCCTTCTCGACTGTCGACTCCTCTTGACTCTACCCCTCCTCACTGGCTGATCTCCCACAACACCCTCCTCTGCCCCACCACTCTCATGTCCCTCATCCTCATGTCCACCCTGCTCCGGCTCCTCCTCCTGTCCCTCCTCCTGCTCATCCTTTGGCCCCCCCTCTGCAGCTCCCATGGAACGCACCTCTGATGTAACCCTCTCCCATCGGTGGTTGCGAAACCACCGATCATATCGATCCATCACGCTAGCATCCTCTGGACCCTCCCACCTCCCTAGATAGGGCACCCCACCTGCCGTCACCCACGTCTCCCTCACACCCCTCGCTGATAATGCCTCCCCCCAGGGTACCTCTTTGGTAAGCCGATGAAACATAACCGACGCTCCTAGAATGTCCTGCACAAGTCCAAACTGCCACGCCACTCGGTCTAGATGATGCAGCTCCACTATGTACCCTGGGCTCTGAAGCAAGAAACATCTACACATGAAGAACCCTCGTTGTCTCTCCTCCTCGGTCCTCCATCCTCTAAACCGCCGAAACATGTATGGCCGCCATATAATGTCCTCTCTCCATAAATCATCGAACGCTCTCCTCCACTGCTCCACCTCTCCCTATGTCTCATACTGTAAGATGTAGCCCCTGGCTACCCCGAATTGCCACGCCCATGGCTCTCTATTATCCAAGTCTCCTCTTCTAATCACTATGGGCCTTGTAACCACGATGTGCGTCCATCCCCATACCTGCAGTAGCATCCGATGCGTCAAGCTCTGCACCCCCTGATAACAGATCACGTGCATATCTCGATATAATTGGGCCAATACACATGACCCCCAGGAAAACTGCCCATCCCTCCACTCGACAATATGTCGAATCACCCCCATGTACCGTAGGCTGTAGAAGTTCCTACTTCAATTTGGCAATAGAATCCCACTGATCAGGCAACATAGAAATAGTGGTAATGCCGGTACCCCCAGGTCCAGGCATCTATCTACATCCAACCCCCCTCTGTACTGGCAAGTCATCTCACCCAAATAACACCATAACGGTTTCATCTAACTACTCTCCTCTCAACTCCTCCTTGCACACTAACCGTCCCGCTATCAGTAACCTCAAGATCCACCACACATCCTCCAGTGTCACCGTCATCTCTCTAATAGGCAAATGAAATGTCGACGTCTCCGAGCTCCACCTCTCTACTAGGGTTTGTCAACATCGCCCGATGAGCCCTCATCTCAGGAAACTGCACTAAATGCAGTAACCCTACCCATTCCAAAGCTGCATGATCCACTCCATTCATCACCTCAATCGATGACGCCAACACATCCGGCCTCCGCTCGTGAGTCCGCAATCTACCAAAATCTTGCAAAAAAAATCCCCCTTCTTAAACTTCTTCATCACCTCTTTCTGCCACTCAATTCTTCTATTTTCTCTCCTTATTTTCCTCTCTCTGTTTCCCCTATAGCGGGGCAGACCCTCTCACGGCCTGCCGGGGTGGATCCGCCCCTGCAGCGGGCGGACCCACCTGCGGCTTGCTGGGGCGGACCCACCCATAGCTTGCTGGGGTAGATCCGCCCCTTGCAGTGGGGTGGACCTGCCCCCTGGGCGGCGCCAGTCCGCACCAGTCACGGCGGCGAGGTTGGAGCGCTCTTGTCCGCCCCGCCCCTGTAGAGGGGCAGATCCGTCCATGGCAGGGCGGACTCGCCCCACCTGCTGGGGCGCCTTCGCCCCCCCCCCCCGTGTGCGCGGCTCAGGCGACGACATTGTCCGCCTCGCCATGGGGTAGATCGCCCCTACAATGGGGCATATCCACCCATGGTCAGGATGGACTCGCTTCACAGAAGGGCGCCTTTGCCCGCGGCCAGGGCAGACCTACGCCATAGCGGGGCGCCTCCACCCATGGCTGAGGCGGACCCGCCCCACCACGGGGAAAACCCGCCCACGACCGGGGCGGACCTGCCCCACCGCGGGGCGTACCCACCTGCGACTCGGGAGGATCCACCCATCGGGGGGCGTATATGCCCCCCGACGGCATTTTTTTCTTCCCCCCTTCCAAACATCATTTTTAATTTTTTTTTTTCTAATCTATTTCCTGCCCATTGCTTCATTTTTTCTCGCCCACAAAACCTATATTTTACATTTTTAATAACCTATTTCAAAATGCGTTAAAATTTCAATTTCATGCATGGGGGGTTTTGTCGCTTACCTGGTGGGGCCCATCGTGCTCTACTTGTACGACCGTCGGACCTCATCTATTCGGTGGATGATCTCGGTGTCATTATCTCTCGACATCTTCACTCCACGTCTACTTGCTCTTTCTCTTCTTCTCTCAGCTACTATAGTGCAAATGAGGTGAGGTAATTTTCAAAATTACCAAATATTCATTTTTAAAAGGTATTTTTATCTTTTATTTACCTTTTTATTCCTCTGATTAATCCCTTCACTTCCCGGGGCTGCCATTTGCACCCCGTTTGTCCAATTAACTTCGTTTAAAAGGAAAAATTGCCTAATTTTTTGCCCTCTTTCCAACTACACCATCCATTTTTTCTTATTGAGATGTTGCTTGGGACCCTTATTTTTCTCCCATCACCCTCTCAAGGGGGCATACCCTTCACATTTACCAATTTGACCTACCATAGTCAATCCTTTCTAGGATTGGGGCATCTTCACCCATTCCCCACTAATTGGACGTCTCAGATCCTCCTCCCCACGTTGGGGCACCATTTTTTGATGAATTCCTCTATAGAGTCATCTGCACTTTTTTTTTCTTCGAAGCACGGTTATTCTAACTGTAATTCGAAGAGGGGAAAAATGTAGACATCCAAATTTGATCACTTCCATATAATCAAAATCGTCTATTATATTCATTTATTCCATTAGCAGTGATTAAATAATTTATTTAATCATTATTTCATTTTCTACCTAAGGTTCCTAAAGTATGTAATTAAATAAATTAAATACTTTACCTTACCCCCTTTTCTTCTCTAAATTAAATAAACATGAAAAATTATTTAATTTAGTCATTTAACCTATTTGGATTAAAACCAATTTTTAATTCCTCTTTTCTCTCTCCTTGTCACATTCTCCATAACCCTCTTTTAATCCAGATTAAATTAATTAATCTGTGATTAGGATGTGCACCACTTAATCTTGATTAAGTGTCACATCCTCTATAATCTCCCACTTCCCTCTAATCTCTCATTAATTATCCTAATCCTATGTTTGCACAACCTTAATCAAAATCATTAGCCACATTTAGGTTACCTTTTCTGCTCAACCTTCCCACTTACCATTTTTAGCCTGGACTCCCTTCCCCATGTGAATTTTTAATTCACATTTATTTGCCCAAAGTTCCTCTCTTCCCCATGTGAATTTTTAATTCATTTTTGTCTTCCCAAGGTCTTCCTCATCCCCCATGCAAATGTGACATGTCATTTTACATGTGCCCAAGGCTTGTAGAACCTTGGACTTGTCACATCACCCACATGTGACAAATCTCCAATTTTTTGGAGACCTCCTTTTATCCATTAAACTCTCCATTGAATGTAAAGTTTTAATTTACATTTATTTTTCCCACACACTTCCCCTTTTCCCATGGAGATTTTTGAGGAATTCTAAAATTCCTCAAAAGTTTCTTTCATCCTCATTTGGGGACAAGAAGTTCTTTTTTGAAGAAATCTTCTCATCCCCCAAGGTACCTCAAAGGTACTTGTCCTTCATCCACCTCATGTACATCCCTTCCACCTCTTGTCCTTCTCTTCCACTTCATTTCCACATCACTCCACCCTAAGACATCTCACCTTCCACATGTCAAGATGTGAGGGCTTGTGAGTCCTCAGCTCACCATAGCCCTTCATCTTGATCTTTGTTGGATCAATCCCAACTGTTGAATTCTCTAGAGAATTCCAATTAGCCTATAAATATCCCCTCATTTCCCTCATTTTGGAGGATCAAGTCTTTTGCAACAAAACTCTTGCAAAATTGTCATTCAAGCTGTCATCTATCATAGTACTTAGCATCATCTTGCATCTTGCATCCACTTCACTTCATTGTCATCCAAGGAGCACACGACTTCAAAAATCAAGGGCCAACCAAGGAAGTAACAACATGAAGGTATAACAACAATCAATTTGTTCATCTTGCTTTTATATTGTCCATTTTCTTAGGCTAATCTTATTGAGGTGCCCTTTTATCTTGTTACTTCTTCACATTGCATTAATAGTTTTCATCTAGCATCTCACGTTAGGAGTAGCATTTTATTAGGATCACACCTAGGGTTCGGGTGGAATTTCTTCTGACCTTGTCTATTGGCCGCATAAACCTTCAACTTCTATCGAACCATACACGTCCCTAACACTTCCAAATTTAATTCCGTCAACTCCATAGCATTTTTGACCGTCAAATTGACTTATCGGGAATATTTCTTATTTTGTTTTGAAATTTTTGACAAAATTTGTCAATTTTCTCAAGGGGGCATACCCTAACCTATTTCATACTGGGGCACGATTTGGGCATATTTTCTTTGACACAATGCCAAAACGATATTGTATCAAAGAGGGGCAAACTGTAGACACCAAAAATTGGTCTAGGCCTGCAAGAACCACTTTCGACATAATTTTCTAATGTCCATGGTCATGATTAAATAATGTTAATTATTTAATTACTTTCTAAACACATATTTCCTCTATTAATTAAATAAACTTTTAACTATTTAATTAATTCATTATGACCCTTATTTCAACTTTGATTAATTAAATAAATCATATTTATTTAATTATGTCGCTAACTAATTAATTCTCTTTCTTAATTAAATAATTTATTATTTAATTAACCCCTTTATCATATTTCAAATATAATTAAATATTCCTTATTTAATTATTCAATTAATCTTTTCAATAGTCAATTAAATAAATTATCATTATTTAATTAATTAAATCTTTCAATTTCAAATGTTGAATTAAATCAACATTTAATTCATAATTAATTGTTTCTGTCACATTCTTCTATCGTCGAGTTATCTAATTATTCACTCACCATTTGACTCGAGATCTATTTAAATCCACTAGTTATCTCCGTATTCGATATCTGATCATCTCTGGGAATGGACTCTCTGTTGTAACCAATCAGTTAACTAGTTCTAACTCATATGCATGAACATATTTATTAATTAAATATCTTTATTTATTTAATTAATTCATGTGTGCCTCCGAACAATTTATTCTTTGAGTTATAACTTTATCATTTTCATTCAAAGTCTATTTCTTCTATTTTCAAAGACTTTCAACTGAAGATTAAATTGTTTATTTAATCTTGAACTCTTGTTCTTTCTATTTTCAAACAGTCTTGATATCAGATTAAGTTATTATTCTAATTTAATCTTTATCCTGCAAAATTTCCCAACTCACGTTCTAACTAATACAAAACTCACATTACATGCCATTCATCAATCTCAATCATTGATCTCTCTTTTGAATTTGAGCTGATCATTTGAAAACCAACTTTCTATAAATTGGGTGATCATTGTCATTATTCCTCCTCCCGAAATCAATACTTTTGAGAAGAACTTACAATCTTCGATATTTTTCTTAGACAATACATCCAAGCTATGTTTGCATACATACATAAAATCTGAGGGCAAGAATACCGATACAACAAAATGGAGAAGGACAATCAAGATAATTCGAAAAGGTGGATTGATGTTCGGTGAGATTGTTTCATATTATCATTTTTTATTGTTTTAGTTCATTTAATTCATTTTTAGTTGTTTGATTTAGATTAATACTTGTTAGATTAGATTTAACTATCTTTCTGTGCAAGAATCCATTTTATCTATGTCGCAACAAGCAATCTACATTAAATTGACAATTTGGAGCATGTAGAATTAATCATTCAAGAACTCCTCACACGAGTGAGTTGATAACTTAGCAACTCAACTTTGAAACTGGGCTATCAATCTTAAAGGAATTAAAAATTTATCCTTCCACGTTCTCCCCTCAACCCTAATTAATAATACGCGATCTATGCATCACCAACTCAATCTGTGCTCCTCATTAATATTGGTGAAGTACATAAAAACCAACATTTTGAAGAGAATAGTTCCTTATACACTTCATTGCTCATCATGAACTTTCCCTAAATTCTAGGGTGTAATTAGCGATAGGAGTATTATTGTGATGAAGTTTAGTCTATTGGATCATCCTTCTTTAAGATCATATCAACGGTTCTCCATTCATCCCACTACTTCCCTTTTTTCCTTTATACGATGTCCTCAGGATTTTTCCACGTTGCCATTTTCTAGTAGTAGCCATTACATATCATTTATGCATGTCCTCCTTCACCAACTCTATCAACGATGCAAGCATCCATGTGATGAAATCTTAGCCCTTGGATCACTAGCCCATTCTCGATCACGTTCATCGTCCCATCGCACATTGCTAATGTAACTTCTCACTCTGGATCCTATTAGCGATGAGAGATACAACAAATAGGCTAGGTTAAGACATGTACACCTACATGAGAATCAATGGTACAAAATACATCACACATAAAATTTTCTCAAATTAGCGAAATAATTTGAGCAAAGAATTCCATGACTGATCGCTCTTTTGGAACTTAGGCCTTGGAACGAATCCGCGATGAGCGATATAATAAAATATAAAAGCACCAGGTCATCGCTCATTGCTAATCCTCCTCATACAGTTTGCAAGAAATTAGCTATGAGAGGTCCCCATGATGACATTGAGTACACATATCACGCATTGTTAATGTAGAAGATATCATTTAAAACTTATCCGTGATACATGAATTTTAGGATATCCATCATATCACTCATCGCTTTTACAATTTTAAAGTTCAAAATCCATTAGTGATCAACAATGAAAGGAGAAACAAAAGAGCATCGTTCATCACTCATTGAAATAAGGAGCTCCAAAATATATTTGCGATGAGCGATAAAAGGAGATAACGCTCATCGCCTGTCACCAATTCAGAACATACACTCTAGAAGAAATTCACGATACACGATAAAGAAAGATGGCTGACAGAACTTAAGTTATTTCAAGAAAGTGCTCATAAGTTGTTCTAATGAAGGGGACCCTCTAAGATGACATGAGAGAAGGACCCAAAAACTCCTGTCATCAAATGCAAAGGATGTAAAGGCCAAAAGGCCCCTTTACTTAACCTTGTAAAATAAAAGGAACTCAGACCTAGACATGGGGGATCGGTTACCCTATGACGGTGAATGGAATAAGATGTTTTAATGTGATAGACAACAGATAATAGGAAGTCAACAATGAAATAAAAAATTTGCCTAAACAAAGAACCCTGAAAGTATTATAAGGGAGGATTCAAAATATTTCAAAACCTTACAACAGTAATGACAAGAAAGACTCAAATACCAACCCAATATTTAAAATGTGACAAGATTTTGAGATGGAACATAAAACTTTTGCAAGTTCCATCAGTGGCTCCAGTTGGGGATGTTTGTTTATCCAAAAACAGAGCAAGAATCCATAATCTCAGGTGAAGCAGACCAGACTAGACACAAAACAAAGGACAAATCAAGAGAACCAAAACTAAACCAAACAACATATATACAGTATTTACATAAGTTACAAGGCCAAACTAGTCCTAAAACTGGCACCTACCTCTATCAAAAACCTTGTTTTCCATCGTTTGCACCATGCCCAAACTAAAAACATTATCATGAAGAATCCACAAGTTGATCATGCTATGATTACTACATTCAACCACTATAGACATGTGCCCGATCTTGTAATTATCTCTCTCATTCACATACCTCTCTATGTTGTAATCAGGTGTTAGCTGGAATATATGATTAGTGCAGCACTCCACCTGAATCAACTTATCATTATACTTCACCAAATGATCATTTAATTGGTCTAGGAAAATGAAACATTCATAGTCCATTTGATTGATGTTAGATTCACTAGGACATACATTACACCCATTTTGTGCAATAAATAAAAAACATTGATAGAGGTTTGTCTTCCTTATGAGAGTAATTAAAATTTTCATCTTCATTGCCCTGGTTATCAAATTTTAAAAATATATCAACAATATTTGTAAGTATGACAACATCACCATTCATATTGCTATGTATACATTCATCCTTAGACACATCGTTATCCATTTTTTGAGTATCCTCTTGATCTTTGTTACGAAGGTTGACATTATTGTTATTTTGAAACCTCATTGTTTGTTCATAGTCATGCTTTGCTTCCTCAACAATTTTGATCCAATCAATTATTTGATCAAAATCTCGAGGCTTCAATTCCTTAGGTAGGGTACTGAGCCCTGGCTAATAGATGCCACCGAATAAATCAATGCAAACGGAATCCTCAGGTCGTAACATTTTAGGGATTTCTAAGAAGGAATACAAAAACCTTTCTAGTAACTCATATGGTGGTTTGTCTATACCTCTTCATGTTAGATAATCTTAGAATTAATAGTTCCTAATCATTATTATCTGAACAATTTTGAAAAATATCCTGACTTTTCTCAAGATCAATATGCTATCAGAATGAAAAAAATGAGACATCACAAATTCCATCACACTGATCATTATTTTTATGTGTATCCAGAGAACAAACACTTGCAGCCATATTTCCCTTCATCACTGAGTACTTAAGGATGTTTTCTTGATGTCCATAGCAATATAATATGCTTGCTGCAATGTTGTAGGTTCCATTTCCCTTATCAAAGAACTCATCTTATTATCGAAAGCACCTAGATATGTAATTAAACATTCTACATCACTAGGTCTTAAATACTCCGGAGTATCATTTACTACTTTCATGAATCTGAGATTAAAAGAAGGAACTAACTCTTCTTCATCTTGTTGGATTTCCCTAAACCTTCTTCTTATCTCATTTGGACTAATCCTTTCACCAAATTGTTCTATAAATGTTACCATAAAAGAATCCCATGAAACTATAGAACAATTGGGTAAATATGAGTAATAGTCTCGGGCATCCTCTTTTAATGAATGAGTGAACAACTTCATAACAATATCCTCATGATTTATTTCAAAATCACCCATTAGATCTATGAATGAATTTAAGTGTTTGGAAGCTGACTCAAATTTTTTCCTTATAAATTTTGGTAAATGTTTCCTAATATCATCAGGAATCTTGTTAGAAAAACCCCTAATACCTCCAAAATTTAAAGACTTATATCTCTCAATAGAGAACTTCCCTTGAGGGCATCTTGGGAATTGCATGCCTGACATGCTTGTACTTGATTTTTTACTAGAAAATACAAGGAATGATACATTTCTCTTGTATCTTTATTCATTCTTCAAATACTAACTTTATAGTAAATGAGAAACTAACTCTTCTTGATTATAAAGATACCCAACTCAAATGTACCTTATGCCTTAATATCATTTTTAAAAAAAGGAAAATTATAGAAACAATTCATACTTCTTCCATTCCATTTAGATATTAAAATTTTTAACTTAGATGTATGCAATATGACCATTACTATTCCCTTCCTTAGTGCTTTAACTCATTTAATTAGGAATAAAGTGTTTCTTCCATATCTCTAAAATGGATTATATATATAATTATTTCTTATTTCAAGTTGAAACAAGGGAAAATACCTCGATATTTGCAAATATTTGAACTTTATCAGGTTCTTTGCATAGAGTCACCATTTTCTATTGTAGATGACTAGTCTTCAACTGTATGAAGTATCTTTCACCAATTGGTTTTACTTTAAGCTTCTTCTTCCTCAAATTTTTTTCACTCGTACAGAGTCCTTCAGAGTCGCCACCCACTTTTAGTGAGAACTTCATATTAAGAACCTCTATGACTCTATGAGGGAAAAATGATCTACTATAGATACCTCACAAGTCTTCCCTAGAGGAGTAACCATTTCTATTGGTGACTTAGATGGGAAAATAAGAATCCACTCTTGTGAATCTTTGGTTACAAACTATAATGACTCATAAGGCTAGATGTTCTTCTCTCAAAAATTCTCAAATTGTCCCCAGTAGAGTCACCATTTATGTTGGTTATTTTTCAGGAAACCAAACTTAATCTCATCCCTTACCTATGAATATGTCAGAATTCAATTATTAGCAAGGTTGAGGATTGAACAACACTTAAGTGAAGTACTTAGGGCCCCACTTCTTCTCTTTGGGCTCTGTGAGATCAAGGAGGGTAATCCTACTCATGCTCATAACATCCCCACTTGATAAAGAGCATTTCTAATCATAAATGTATTCCTTAAGGAAGTACAAATAAAATAGTATCATCAAAGGCTTGGCAAGCCTGCCATGAAATTGTTAATTATTTCAAGGAATATGCTAATACAATAGGTTAATATAATGTGATTTTAAGTATATAATGAATTCATTCCTATTCTAAATCTTTGGCCAGGTTCATCACTAGCTTAGTCAACCACAAGGTAAACTAATGGAAAAACTAGTGCCCTATTTGAGGGAATAACAGAGTCATATTTGAAATCAATTAGTAATACAACTACATTTCAACATCAATAATTAGGGGACCATTGACATGCTACTTTGTGGCATACAATTCACTGTGTTTTAAGACATTGCTTCCTTACCAAATCCCACATCCTTTTCCCACAGACAAATGACCTTATTTTAGCATTTTAATCAACTCTTTGAATTGAAGCACAAATAAACCCATTCACTTATTAAAAATTTCATTCATGATTCGTAGGAAAAACACATAGGATAGCACATATTCTAGAACTCATATTTTTTTTTATTACTGATATTGCTTTGTAAAACTATTTTAAGATTATCATACAATATGACTTATATCCTTGACTGGCTTCTGATATATTCACTAATTTATCTATTTACACTCTTCTGCTCTTTGAGCATAGCTTTCACCTAGACCTTTTTTAGACTTAAAATCTTCTCTGAACTCTCTTTTTTAAGCCATGAAATGTCCTTTATAAACAAGGGAGCAACTAGCATCTGACTGAGTTACAATTTCATTTGATTCATTTCAAAACCTAATTTCAACCGATTCTCGAAAAACTCCCTAGGTGGTTTTATGTAATCATTTGAGAATAGGGGAAGACAAAAGACAAAACACATGCGTAGGATATCACTTGTTGTTGCTTCCACGTCCGCATTAAACAAAAATATTTTGCATCATATTAGCCAGAGGACTTCCACATCAGCATGGAAGAGTAAAAGACCAAAACCATGGAAATATCAATAAAAAACCTCCTATGCAAAGACCATGGTCTCATCAAAAACAAAAACAAGGAGAAGACTCTATTCTGTGTTGTCAACATCTAAGCATGCTCGACCACCCCTTTTTCATGACAAAATTGGAGGAACCACCAATACATCATCATTGGAGCTCTCATATGGGACCAAAGAAAGAAGATACTAGCCATGCCCCAAGTTAGTGTCACCTTTAGGATCTGAAGGACTATTAGAGAGCACAATGGGAGAATTATGCTTCCCTAGATAGGCCCTATGGCTCTTTTTCTCTTTCCTATCCTTCTTCACAAGCTTAGCCTATTCCTTTCCCTTAAACTTGACCAATTCTTTAGGAATGGTCCTGTTCATTAAATTGTAAGTACCTTGGACAATTTTTCTCTTCTTGTGACCTCGATCCCTTCTCTTACCCTTTGAAACCTCAGAGGATTCCAGGTTTTCATGCATATACTCATAGCACTCAAATACAATAAGCCGGATAGACCTCCTAACATGATGATTTGGCATACCAGTCTTTCCCATCTCTTAGAACAAAAGATGAAAAATTATTAGTCTAAAATGAGCAAAAATTGATAACCCAAAAGCTTTTGAATCAAAGCTTTCAACTTAGGGTGAATCAACATACACACACTTCTTCACTAACCCACACCTCACATTCAGTGCAAACTTGAAAAGATGGTGAAAATGAACTGCAAGAAATCTGCATTAAATAGATAGTTTGGAGCATGTAAAATTAATGATTCAAGAATTCCTCGCGCGAGCGAGTTGATAACTTAGCAACTCAACTTTAAAACTGGGCCTTTGATCTTAGAGGAATTAAAACTTCATCCATGGTGATCACATGAGCATAATTTTTTGGCCTTTCGTAACTTGTTCCTAGAAATCAACGATGCCACCACAAATGCTACCATGTTCTCCCCTTAATCCTAACTAATCATACACGATCTGGAAATCACCATGCATTGCCAACTCAATCCGTGCTCCTCATTAATATCGATGAAGTACATAAAAACTGGTGTTTTGAAGAGAACAATTCCTTAAACACTTCATCGCTCATCGTAGAATTTCCCCAAATTCTAGGGTGCAATTAGCCATGAGAGTATTATTGCGATGAAGTTTAGTCCATTGGATCATCCTACTTTAAGATCATATCAACGGTTCTCCATTCATCTTGCTACTCCCCTTTTTTGATTTATGCGACGTCCTCAAGATTCTGCCATGTTTCCCTTTTCTAGTAGTAACTATTACCTATCATCGATGCATGTCCTCCTTCACCAACTCTATCAACAATGCAAGCATCCATGTGATGAAATATTATCCCTTGGATCACTAGCCCATCCTCAATCATGTTCATCCTCCCATCACACATCACTTATGTAACTTCGCACTATGGATCCTATTAGTGATGAGAGATACAACAAAAAGGCCAGGTTGAGACACATACACCTGCATGAGAATCAACGGTACAAATGACATCACACATAAGATCCGCTCAAATTAGCGAAATAAATTTGAACAAAAAATTCCATCGCTCATCGCTCTTTTGGAACTTAAGCCTTGTAACGAATCTATGATGAGTGATATAATAAAATATAAAAGCACTAGGTCATCACTCATCACTAATCCTCCTCATATAGTTTGCAAGAAATTAGCAATAAGAGATCCCCACGATGACATTGAGTACACGTATTGCATATCGCTAATGTAGAACTTATCATTTAAAACCTATCCGCGATATATGAAGTTTAGGATATCCATCATATCACTCATCACTTTTACAATTTTAAAATTCAAAAGCCATTAGCGATCGACAATGCAAGGAGAAACAAAAGAGAATGTCTCATCGCTCATTGAAATTAGGACCTCCAAAAGCTATGTTAGAGTAATAAGTTATTCCACTTAATTAATTTAATCATATTGGTTAATTAATTAAGTCACTTATTCCTTTAGGTTTACTTAAGCTAAACTTAGGCACATTAATAATTATTTATTAATTATTAAGTGTGCACACTAGGGTTTCATTTAGGGTTTCTTGATCTCCTTCATAAGGATTGATATCTTTGTAATTATTGATTCTCTTAATGCATTTTTACTTTGAGGCTTGCAAAACATATTCTTTGGTTTTGGATATCTTTTCTCTGTAACAGGATATTGCATGCAGGTGATTCTTGGGTCTTGTGAGGTTGGGTTTCTCAAAATCTACAAGCTATCCATGATGAGTGATAAAGGAGATACCACTCATCGACTATCACCAATTCAAAACATACACTTTAGAAGACATTCATGATACATGATAAAGAGAGATGGCCGACAAAATTTAATTTATTTCAAGCACGTGCTCATAAGTTTTTCTAATGAAGGGGACCCTCTAGGATGACACAAGAGGAGGAACCAAAAATTGTAAGTCATGAAATGCAAAGGATGTAAAGGCAAAAATTCCCCCTTACTTAACCTTATAAAATAAAAGGAACTTAGACCTAGGCGTGGGGGACCGATTACCCTATGACGGTGAATGGCATAAGATGTTTTAATGTGACCAACAATGGGCAACATGAAGTCAATAGTGAAATAGAACATTGGCCTAAACAAAGAACCTTGAAAGTATTATAAGGGAGGAATCAAAATATTTCAAAACCCTACAACAATAATGACAAGCAAGACTTAGATACCAACCCATTATTTAAAATGTGACAAGATTTTGAGGTGGAATATACAAATTTTGCAAGTTCCATCATTTCCCACCCTACCTTTCTACCTACCTCTCCCTATCTCTCACCTTCCCTGCTCCCCTCCACCTCTCTCTCCCCTTCCCTCTCTACTTCTATTTATCTCCCCTCACTCTCTCTATGTACGTCTCCCTTTATTCCTTACACCTTACCTCTCCATACCTCCCTCATTTCCTCTCTCTTGCTCTCTCTCTCCCTCCATCTATCCCTCCCACCCTAAAACTCTATCTCTCCCTACCTCCCCCATATATCTCTTTTTTATTTTTATGTCTCCTCTCCCACCATCCTTCCTAACCTACCTCTCACTCCATTTTTCCCTCCTTCCCCCCTCTCTACCTAAATCTCCCTTTCATTATATACTTCTCTCTATCTTCCCTCAATATATCTCCCATATTACCCTTATCTCTCTCCCTAAATCTCCCTAACTCTCTTTACCTCTCGATCCCTCCCTCTATCCCTCTATAATTCTCTTTATCTCTCCTCTCCTACCATCGATATTAACCTAACTCTCGCTCACTTTTTCCCTTTTCACACACTCTCTCTACCTCTATCCCTCCAAAGTTACCTCTCTCTACCTCTCCCTCCCTATATCCCTCCCTCTCCACTTCTCTCTACATCCCCTCTCTCTCCATCCCAATTACACACACTCCCTCTATCTACCATTGTACCTCTCTCCATCACCTTCTTTCTTTACTTCTCTCTATATATCTCTCCCTTTGTACCTAACTTTCCCTCAATCCCATCCACCCTACCTCTCTTTCTACCTACCTTTCCCTCAATACCATCCACCCCAAATCTCTCTACCTCTCTCTCCCCTTCCCTCTCTACTTCTCTCTATCTCCCCTCACTCTCTCTACCTACCTCTTCTTCTATTCCTTCCACCTTACCTCTCTCTACCTACTGCTCCCTATCTTCCTCCTCCCCCCCCTCTCTCTCTCCCCCTCCCTCTATCCCTTCCATCCTACCTCGCTACCTCTCAATCCCCCCATCACTCTCCACTTCTCTCCATCTATCCTCTCTCACCATTCCTCCTAACCTTCTCCTCCCTCCCTTTGTTCCTCCTTCCCACCTCTCTCTATCCTTCCTCCTTTATTGTTGCAACTTTGAGTACTTGGTGTTATCATCAAGATGTCAACAAGCTTATGTTTGTGTTATCATTAATGTCAACTAGTGATGGTTGAGAAGTTGTGATGTTGCTTTGATTAGTTTTATTATGTTGTCATTAGTAAGTGCTATTGGTGTCAACCTCTACTATTTATTTAATAAGCATCTATTTATGGATGTGTAGCTAAGTTGTACTTGGTATGATGGTAATGAGGAAGTGGTGAAGATGATGCAAATGTATTTTTGGTGTTTGGTTTCCAAGTGCTTTTGAGAAAATTTAAATAAAGGGGAAAACAGTGTATTACAGAGGTGCTCTAGCATACAAAGGGTTATAGGACATAATAACCTAGCCAAAATAACCCTAGAAAGAATAACCCAGTCACAATAACCCAAGGAAAAAATAACCCAGGGTCATAATAACCCAAGCCAAAATAACTCGTGGTCACAATAACCCAGTCAAAATATCCCCATAAGAATATAGAGAAAGGAAAATAAAATTTATAAATTACATATATGTTGCTAAAAAACATTATTATTCATATTTTCAATTAAAGTGTCAAATTATGAGCGATGCCCCATGAAATTGCCTTTATTTTTATAAGTATTTACCATTTTATAGGTTATTTAAGCATATTAAAGGTGTTTTAAGGCTATTTTAGGGGTATATAATGGATATATGGTCTAAAAATGACCACAAGTTATTATTTCCATGGGTTATTTTGACCACGTGTTATTCTGTGCATGGGTTATTTTTTCCTTGGGTTATTATGATGGGGTTATTGTGTCCAGGGTTATTTTGGCCAAGTTATTATGTCTGAATACCCATACAAAGTGGTGTTCTAGTTTTTCTCTACATTTCTTCTATGTTGAAGATTTTCTTATGTAGTTTGAATATATTGATCAAAGGTGTTCATAGATGCTATATCCAAAATTTATTGGTCTAGATCATTGTGCAGATAAAGTTGTGTTCACTAGTGTGTGAACTGTGGTGCAGTGTTGTCTGGGAGAAATGGTTTTGCTATGCATTTCTTTGTAGTTTGGTTTTTGGTTTTTTAGTTCTAGAAGTGTGCTACTAAGGTTAATATCTACCTTTAGTTGAATTTGTTCATGGTTTGGTGACCCGCAAGATGATTTTTTAAGTTACAGTGTGTGGAATATTGTTTAGGTGAATAAGATGAGTTTGTTCCTCAAGTGAAATTTATTGTGAAGGAATTTGTTGGATTTCAGGGTGTGTGTAGAATATTCTAGATTGTGTTCAAGTTGTTTGTGTGGTCCATGAGTCATCTTTGGATTTGAGGAAGTGTATACTTAAATTTTAATTGTGTTAACATAGGTTCAGCTGACCTTGGGTGTTTACACTAATTGCGGATTTTATTTGGTGATTGTGGAAGTGTGGTGTGGAATGTATGAATGGATTTGGGTCTGAATTAAGGTGTGATTTGGTGCACCTTCATTCCTTTCCACTGTAGGAATGTTTTAGTGCTGACCTAATTTGAATTTGCATGGTTGAGGTGCATAATCAATCTTGGAGACTATTTTTAAGGTTGAAGAAGGTATAAATAAGTGTTGTGTTGATAAAGGATTATGCATAGAGTATGTGATGTGAATTTTAGATTTGTGAAGTGCAAAGTTGTGAATTTTAGTGTGAGATTTAATGAGTTAGACTATTAGAAGAAGTGGCCATAACATGCCACAATATTTAGAAAGGCCGTGAATGTGTTGGTGATGTTGTGGTGGAATTTTTTATTGAATTGAGATGGAATTCTCATTGTAACATCTTTCTTCTTTTCTATAATCTGATAGTGAGCCACTAGTAGTGAGCCCTCCAATAATGAGCTATTTTTTATCTAGTGTTGCAATTACTTTATATTGTGAGATAATCTATACGATGGTTTTTCCCTTCTTGGGTTTTCCATGTAAATATAGTGTTCTATTGTGCATGATGTTGATGTGTTTCAATTTGTATTATTCTCTTTCATGCTAGATCATTCTACCAGATTAAGGATTAATTAAGTTGATGTGGATCTAAATGTTTATGAAAGTTTTAATGTTTTAATGTACAACTAATTCACCCCTCCTCTCTTAATTATATTTTGAATTCAAAAATTGGTATCAGAGAAAGGTTCCTTGAAAGAAAGCTTAATTGCTTGAGGTAGATTTGTGATGGAACACAAGAGGGATGCTCCTGTGTTTGATGGACCAGATTATGGTTCTTGGAAGACAAGGATGGAAGGTTTCCTCATATCTCCTAGATTTGGTGTTTGGAAGTTCGTTGAGACTAGATATACTATGTCTACTGGTGTTTCGAGTACTGATGAAGGGATCAAGGACTATGAAAACAATGGTAAAGTAAGATATGCTATTTTAAGTGGAATTTTTAACATTAAACTTGTGAAAGTTATGAATTTAAAATCTGTTAGAGATATTTGGAAAAAATTGGAAAGTATATATGAAGGAGATGATAAGGTCAAGCAAGATAAGATGCAAAATATAAATATCACATTTGAGAACTTGTAGATGTGAGAAGATGAAAACATTACAAGCTACATGTAGAAGGTGGACGATGTTGTCAATTCCATCAGAGGTCTTGGTGGAAAACTTGAAGAAGAAGAAGTGGTAAAGAAGGTATTGAGAACTCTTCCTAAATCTTATAGTCATATAGTTTATGCTATTGATGAAGTTCAAGATTTAAGAAAATATTCTAGAGATTAATTGTTTAGTTCTTTATCTGCATTTGAAATGAGAGAATTTGGTCCAGGTAATGCAAAAGTTGAGATTGCTTTTAAGGCTGGAAAATTAGAAAAGACTGAAGAATCTAATTGAGAGGATCTTAATGATGTAGAAGAAAATTTTATGAGAATGAAAAAGGGTACTATTAAATACAAAGGTAAGTTACCTTTAAAATATTTCAGTTATGGTAAGATAGGTCATTATGCTTCAAGATGTCCAAACAAAGCTTTAAATGACAAGAATAAAGAAAACAAAAGTAAAACAATCAATAAAATCTATTATGTTAGAGAAGATTCTGGTATATCTGATGATGAATCTAATTATGGGGATGATGAGGATGGTGAATGTTCATGGCTATGAAAGTTGAATCTAATTTTTCTAACTCTGAGAGATGTGTGAAGGAAAGTGCTCTATATGACTGGTGAAAAAATTAAGTTTGTTAGATTTGAGAAATATGAAGGAGGTGTTTTTTAAGTTTGGTGATGATACATCTTCTAAGATATGTGGAAAAGGCTGAATCAATTTTGATGGCAAGCATAATATAGATGATGTTCTTTATGTTAAGGGTTTGAGACATAACCTCTTGAGTGTTGGAAAAATAGGTAGCAAGGCTATAATATTATGTTTTAGGATAATGGATGTGTGTTCATAAAAGGCTTCAGAATTGTGGTTGCTGCTAGAAAAAGGATAGATGGAAATATTTATCAACTTAAAGGTGTTGATGGTCATTGATTTATGACTTAGATTAATGAAAGTTGGATATGATATAAAATGATGTGTCACATCAATTTTGATAGCCTACCAAGGATCAATTTAGTTCAAGCTATGAGAGATCTACCAAATATTACAAAACCTATCAATTTTTTCTGCAAGGAATGTCAAATTGGTAAGCAAGCAAGAAGAAGTTTCAAAGTCAAAGAAGAATCTACTACCGAAATGTTGGAGCTGGTGCATATAGACCTTTGTGGCCCTACTAGAGTAAGAAGTATTCAAGGTGATATTTATTTCATGCTTTTGATTGATGATTATTCTAGAATGAAATTGGTTACTTTTCTCAAAGAAAAATCAAAAGCTCTAGACAAGTTTAAAACATTCAAACTTATGGGGAGAATGAAATGAAAAATGAAATAAAATGTTCGAGGTTTGAGAGATGTGGATAATTCACCTCCACTGATTTTAATAGTTTTGTGAGAATCATGGAAATAAAATGCATTTATCTTCCCTTATGACTCCTTAGCAAAATGGAGTGGTTGAAATAAAGAATAGGGTTGTTTAGGAAGCTGCAAGAACAATGATGAAAGAGGAAAACCTACTAGAAGTCTATTGGAGAGAAGTAGTTCATACTGCTATATGCATACTTAATATAGTTCAAGAAAGAGAAAATAGTACAAAGACTCCCTATGAATTGTCGTATGGAAGGATTCCTACTATCAAATATTTCAGAGTATTTGGAAGCAAATGTTATATCATATAGAGAAAGGTATATTCATTTCACAATCAAAGTATGCTAAGGAAATATTGAAGAAGTTTGGAATAGAAGATTCTAAAGTGGTATGCACTCCTATGGTTACTAGTTGCAAGCTAAGTAAGAATGATGAATGCCCTAAGACTAATCAGAGCAAGTATAGATTAATGATTGGAGGACTGCTATATCTAACTACTACTAAACTAGATATCATGCATGTAGTTTATCTTGTGGCTAGGTTTCAAGAAGATCCTATAGAATCACATGTTGTAATTTAGTAAAAAGGATATTCAAATACTTGAAGGCACTCTAGAACATCGTTTGTGGTATCCAAAGGATACTAATTTTTCTTTGAGTTCTTGTATAGATGGTGATTGGGCAAGATGTGTTGATGATGAGAAATGTACAGGTGGTGGTGCATTCTTTATTGGATGCAAATTGGTGTCTTGGCTAAGAAAAAAGAGAGATTCAATATCCTTATCTATTGCAAAAGAAAAATACATTTAAAACATCTTGTTATACACATGTGTTGTGGATGAGACAAACCTTAAAGGATATCAAAGTGGTATATGATGAACCAATTTCTATCTTTTGTAATTGTAGTCGTGCCCCAAATATGACTTTACTTCATCTCAATTAATTAAATAATCTTATTTAATTAATTTACCATAATTGTTTAAATATTTTATTTAATTAATTATGTCACTATCCAAATCTATAGTTCTTCTAGTTAATTAAATAATTATTGTTATTTAATTAATCCCATTCAAATCCCCTTTCCTTCCAAAATCCAATTATAAATTAATTAATCCTTGATTAATTAATCAACTAACCCCCATTAGCCCATTCTCCAAATTTTGACTCCACATAGGTTAATAAACCCATGGTTTATTAACTCTACCCACCTAATTATGCCAGTTAATCCCTAATTAACTATCCTAACCCACATCATTACCAATATTAGATCTAATTTAAAATTCATTCTTAACCCCCTAATCTTGTCTCATTAATGCTACAAGTCCCACCTACTTCCACTATCTTGAACATAGCCTCCAAAATTAAATGAGATGTCATTCCAATGTATGCTCGCACATGTGTGATCACACCTCAATATTCTCCATACACCTAATTGTGACACTTGTAACAATTCTAATTAGCCACATCCATTGATCCATGCATCAACTCCAAATTCAATCGTAGCCCTTCATTAACTTTGAATCTTAGCCCTCCATTTTACCCTCCAATTTTCTATAAATTGGGACTTCATCCCCTCATTTGATAATATTGAATTATGCTAATCTTATGCTGGTGTGAGCAATCCACATTTCACTCTTGGAGAAAAATAAACAAGACTTGGGTGAATCCTGGAGCTCAATCAAGGAGGAGATCAAAGGTATAATCATTGTGTTTATTCTTTATTTTTGTTATCTCATTGATTTATGATTTTGGATTTGATTTCTAACCCATCCACATTTGGCACGCCCGGTGGGACCCATGTCTCTTCTAACACATTTTGTCAAAGTTGTGTGATTTCAAAGATTTGTAGGTTCAAGCATTTTTAAATCGTGCCTCTGTTGCAACTTTTGGTGCTTCCGTCACAACTTGTCACATCTCTAGTCTTGCACCCATGACAAACCTTTCGGTGCTTGTGAAGCAACTCATGGTGTCGGCATCCCTCATTTCAACACCTACATTCTTAGCTTTTGGTCTAAGAAAAACTACTTAAAATGAACCTAAAATCTATATAGGATAAACAAGTTCTCTAGATATCACATCATACTTCATTTTGGGGTTTTTAAAAATTAATCTAAAAGGGAAAGAAATCACATTTTTATCATTTATGCACTTCTTGGGCCTTGACCGATTTGCGGTGCTTGCGCTAAAATATGTTGCGCCTACATCACAACTTGTGATGCCTATGTAGTGACTTTCAGTGTCTTTTCCCAAAGAAATGGCTTTGTTCTTAGTTAGGATAGTATAGTTTAGCTTGTATTCAATAATTTTTGTTGTCTAGAAGTATTATCTACTCAAAAAAATCATGGTAATTCTCATCTTTTGGCTAGCTCAAGGTAGTGCTCTTAGCATTTTATTTGCATAAAGTAGTGTTAACTAGGTCTCTGAATGTAGGCACAGTTCTGATCATAATTCAATGCCTCTGCTCAGATAGTTAGTTTAATATTTTTCCTTAATATCTTAGAACATTTCACTATTTTTGGGTATTTAGTCATTCAGGAATATATCAGTAGGTAGCATAAAATAATTTTCATCATTAGTATTTAATCTTAAGTACCATTATTGTAGTTAGTTTTATGTAAACACCATTTTGTTCACATTGTCGCGCTTCTATTTTCTATTCTTAATTTGAAATTGTGCTTTTCAACGCCTGTGTTTTGGTTGTCTATAAAACTACGCCTGCATTTTGATTTGAATATTTTAAGCTAACATGTGAAGTAACAAGTGGTTCAACTATTTGATTTTCAAAGGCTAATATGATAAACTACTAATCTATGGTTTTATAGGATGTTTGACCGAAGAATTTTTACTTTTCCACTAATTTAGGAGCTAAATTAGAGTAGTGGGAAAATTAACTTGTTTTCTATGATTGGAAGGGTGTAATAGATGTACGCTCTTGCCTCACACCTAGTTTGATTTTAAGGATAAAAAATATTTACATCTCTTCATTTTGTTTAAATCAATGTTTTAGGTAAACATAAGGTCACTAGCTTGTGTGTATGCTCTCCCCTCGCGCATCATGAAATCTTAGGGATAAAAAAAAACTAGTGTGAATTTCCTTTTAGGGGACCTACCTAGGGACTTAATCACCCTAGGGGATGATCCCAATCACACATACCAGATGGTTATAAAAAGGGGGGAGAACTAAAGTTGTACCCCAATCTAGTTGCGTCGTAATTGGTAGAGCTCTGATTTCCTAGGGTGATTCTAGGCTAGGAGTGAAGGGTTGGTCTGAGCTCTCAGTACCTCGTTGAAGCTCCTAATCCACGCTTGTGATGGACTAGTGTTTGCAGTTTGGGCCTCATGTACCTTGCATATAGCGAGGACTCCCTAGAAAAATATTGTAAACCTAGAAAGCCATCGAACACAGGTTAGTGTGGTGGAAGGGATATAGATTGTACCCTGAAGTTACTCACCACATATTCCCTTAGGTGGAGATATAAATCCTTGTGGAGAAATTCGATAGTTCCCAAGGAGAGAGAAAATATGAGCCCGTGGAATCCATTGATGACCCTACACCACTAGATCTCTAGCTATTCACCTTCGCGAGAAAGAGTGCCCCAAAGAACCACGCATGTATCAAGGAGTATTAGCCCAAGATTTCTTGGGTGGTGAGCCCACATTAATCTATAAACCTAATTGAGATTAGGGATTGTAATCAAGTGCTTGAAGTGTATTTTTGTGCAAAAACTATGAAGATGAATCAACCAAAGGGCAGAGGATTTGGCTATACCCTTTGAAAACATAATTTTTTTCCAAATTTAGCCAATGTAATTTATTGTTTACTGAAATATCTTTCCAAAAAGACCCAAACTATCGAACCATGCCTAAGACAAAACCTTCTATGCCTTTGTCAGAACCTATTGTGCCTAAGATTCTACGCTTAGTTCAAAATCTGTTGTGCCTATGTTTTCCTAAAACTACGCCTCCATCATATCATAAAATTTAAGTCTCTAACTTTGAACTCCTAGGGATTCCTAGTCTAGTTTGACATAATTTGCAGCTCTTCCATCTTTTGATCACCAATTACACCATCATCAACACCTAAAACTTTCCATTATCAATCCCCACCCTTCCCATCATTTTTCCCCTTTGGACTTAAGGAAACCTTGGAATGCCCCATTATCTTCACATCTTGGACTTGATATAATCCCTTCTTTCTCACATCATCATCTTCTTCATCCTCTTAATCATCATTCTAAATCCAACCTTAGGATATATCCTCTAAATCTTAAATAATAATCACCTATCATCATCCATCTCAAAACAGATCTATCATTAGGAGTCAATCTAGGTCCCCTATCATCCTTTCTAATCTAAGGCTAGCTTAAGAAATTTCCTATCTTAAGTTGCATCTTTAGTTAGATCATCCTTTTTTTGGATAATTTAGCCTAAGGAGTTGCTCCCTTTTTCTAAATTTTTCAAAATCATCCCTCATATAGCTTTTCTTGGGAACTTTCCTATCCTAAGTAAGAAAACCATAAAATTATCCATCCTAAGGATCTAGGTTGAAAATTTTGACTTTACAATCAAACTAATCTAATCACCCTATCTTATCCTACCAATCCAAATAAAACATCCTTAGTCACATCATCAAAATTAATTATCCTAAATCAGTCCTAAGGTCATTATAACTCACAACCTTTATCACCCAAACCTTATTATTCTATCACAAACCTAAGTCCAAATATAGTCCAAAGTCCAAATCCTTAATCTCTAAAAGAATCCTTTCTTTGTATGATAATCACTAGATCACAAGCAAATAAATTGATGGATTCTCACAGAGAGGCCTTTTTCAATACCACTTCATCTCAGCCACCCACTCCTCATGAAGAAATGCTAGATGCTCCTAAAGAGTCCCCTATACTAGAAATTTTTTCCACTGACCCCTATAATCAATAAACGATGGAAATAATTATTCTCCTTGACAAAGACTATCTTGTCCTTATCCTCCTAGCACAAGGGGCTAAAATACCTTCCATTGATGAGATCCTACAATCAAGGAATAGTGATCCTTCAAACAACCTTTCATCACCCAATAATTTCTTCAATCATCTTGTTGGGTCTCAACTCAACACCAATACCCCATTTTCCACCAACATAAATCAACCTAATATCCCCCCATTAAAAAACACAACATCTTCCATAAAAATAATCTCATCTAACACCAACCCACCACTTTCCTCAAATACCACAACATATGTGATCATAAAACAAAATGTCCCTCCTCTCGCAAACACAACACAACCCCTAAATAACATTCCCCCACTTTTATCACATCTAAGGGTCACTATCCCACCTAATGCTACTATCACCTATGCACCCTCCAACCCAGCCATAACCACATAATGTCACCCCATCCCATATATTCACACTAATTATATTTCCCTGCAAAATACATCCCAACCCCTTAATAATACCCTACCTCCTCCACCCCGACATAATACATTCACTTCTAATCTTCAAGTCAAAACTACCACCATTCATACCCAAAATAATAATCCTCCACCTCCACCTCATCCAAATCATCAACAATACAAACTCAACATCAATAATCCCTCATTGACACCTGCCTATCAATACATATATAACTAACCACCCTCACAAGATCAATCCCTTTCCCAAGAGTTGTAGAAAATGAAAGACATGAACCAAGGAATCTAAAGTGGTCAAGCTAAGAGGACCTTTAGATACAAAGAAACATTTCCTTATCCATTTGACCTATCTATATTAGTAGTTCCCTTCCCTAAAGATTATGATATCCCAAAGTTTGAAAAGTACAAAGGGAAGAGCAACCCCATCAAACATCTAAAGGAATTTAGTCCAATGCCAAGAAGTGGCCTATAATGATATATCTCATGAAATTATTCCCTAAGAGGCTGAGTGGTATGACCTTGGAATGGTTTACACAGTTACCTCATGGACCCATTAACTCCTTTAATGTAGACCTACCCGAACATTTCATAACACTCTTTCATACAACATTGAACAAGAAATAACTTTGGCTAAGTTATGCACAAAAAAACAAAACAATGGGGAAATTTTTGCAACGTTCCTTCAAAGATGGAAACACCTTGCAAGAAAGTTCCCCTTACAAGTACTAGAAAAAAATGGTTAACATATTCATTGAAAATATACACCCTAAAATACACCTACATTTGATGATGCCATTGAAAAAGCTTTAATTGAAGATGAGGTAATCAAAATATATAAGGAAAAAAAAGATAATAACCAAACCTCCAATGATAAACCTAAATATTGGTAAAAAAAAAAGGTTGTAAATGATGGGGTAACCGATAGTAAACATGTTGAAAAAATACAAAACACATCGTTTCACAACAAACAACCACAACAACAAGGTGTCTACAAGAAAATAAGCATTCCCCAAGGAAGAGGCAAAAAAATAAATAATAATCAATCCAAGTGTAAGTACACTCCTCTAGGGGAACCTCTTGATGTCATATTCTATAGATTGGCACAAGAAAACATGATCAAATTCCCTATCACTACACCACTTGATGAAAGAAAACCTAAACTTGAACGGTATAGGAAAGAAAATATTGTGAATACCACTCTATTAAAGGACATAACACACTTAAATGTATGAGATTAAAGAATTACATTCAATATCTCATCGATAAGGGAGAAATTAAGATTCAAAATAAAAAATCCCCCAATGAGCAACTAGGAATTTACACAGAACCCTTCCAAAAACATAATGACAGGAAATCATTTTATAATAATGTTTCATATACATACACCAAAAATTCAAACCAAACCGTACATGACACAATCATTGGATGAATTGAACAATGTAACACTATAACCATAAAGGCACCCGACTACATTGTCACCACCCATCGTGGCCGAGTGACGATACAAGGAGCATCATCCTCATCATCCACTCCATCCAATACCAACAAATATAATATCATTGAACACCTTTGGAAAACACCATCCCAAATTTCCATCCTAGAACTTCTTTGTACCTCACCCATCCATAAGGAAGCACTCAAACAATCCCTTCAAGAATCCTGAGTACCAAATGATATTAATGTCAACCAATTCCAAGCTATAATTGGACATCTCTCATCCCCACCTCAACTCTCATTCACTAATAAAGACTTACAGATGAAAATACCTCATAATAAATCGCTACACATTCAAGCTATTGTCTACAAGAATAACATCAAAAGAGTCCTAATAGATGGCAGATTTGGCTTAAAATTATGTACATTAAAACTAATAAAGAAATTCCAGTCTATTCAGATGATGTCATTGATCCCCATAAAAAGATAACTATCAAGGCATATGATGATACTAAAAGAGAATCAGAAGGTATTATCAAGGTACTTGTTCAAGTGGGACTGACCATCATGGAAACAACATGCTGTATACTTGACCTTGACCTATCATATAATATTAGCCTAGGAATACCTTGGATACATGCCATGTAAATCGTCCCATCGACCTTTTACCAATGCTTAAAATTTTTTCATGATGGAAAATAAATCACCATTCCCATTGACCCACAACCCTTCCAATATTGTAAGGCATTGGAAGGGGAGTATAAAAGCTACCACCATTGTCCCATTAATGAGGAAGCCTCCAAATCATCCACTTACATGAATCCATTTGCACTACATCCATCATCCACACCACCTACCATCTCTGAGGACAAGGTCAAGATAATTGACAGAAGATGCAAAGAATAGAATATTCAAAATTACTTTTGCATAGGATATCTCCCTACATCTCCACACTCCTATGGTCGAACACTCAACTTAAAATTAAAAGAAACTTTCAAAAACTTCAATAAATTGGGATTATTAGACACAAATGATTTGGGACTAGAAATGGATGTATCAATATGGTTGTACAAAGAAGAGAATGAGATTCCTACTTTGGATATCCATAGATAACCTAAAGGATATGATTTATGAAAAAATTGGGGCTATAAAGGAAAAATATTGGGGGCACAAGAATAAGGAATCATGGAGCCTATTCAATTTCAAGAATATAAAGGTCATTGAGGATTGGGATTCTTGGTCACTAATTTGGTAAATATAAAACCTTGGTGTTCTCATGATAAAGGTGGAAATAATTCTACTGTTAAGAACCCTCAGGAGGAAGCCATTGAAGAATCCTTCCACACCATCACTGAAATTTTTGACACTGATCACATATTCACCATTTTATTTTCCTCAGATCTCCCACTCATATACCCTGAATTAATTGATTGGGACCAACAAGAACCTCCAACCTTGGATGTATTTCAAAATGAAAAAGCAATTGCAAAAATCATGGGAGTTCGAGATAACCTTCCATTAAGAGATCATAAGCAAGAAAATAAAATAATACTATATAAAGATGCCTACTTTGGAGAGAAAATCATGTGCCTCAATCAAAAAAAATAAAAGACCAAAATAGGAAAGAAAGATCCCTAAGTGAAAACCTTGATGAGGCACTTTTGGATCATGAAAAAGTAAAAATAAAAGATGTATCCTACAATAAAAACATTTATGAGGTGTTGGAGGATGGGGCACATGATTCGATCCCAAATCATGATGAGACATCTATTTTAGTAATTGAGGACATCATAGATATCAATTTGGGAACAAATGAGCAACCAAAAATTACCTACATCGCCAAAGAACTAGAAGAGACATTTAATGAGAAACTGATAGAAATCCTCAAAAGGAAATCTATTAAATATTTTTTGACATACAAAGACATGCCAGGAGTAGACCCATATCTCATAGTACATAATTTGGTAATATATCCAGATGAAAAATTAGAAAATAAAAAAGTTGTGAAAAATGCACCCGCAAATAGCTCTCTTGGTAAAAGAAGAATTACAAAAACTCTTGGAAGCTAGATTTATCAAACCCATTGATTATTTTGAATGGGTGTCCAAAATTGTACCAGTTGAAAAATGTACTCGAGGAATCCACATATGTACAAACTACATAGATCTCAATAAAGCATGTCCAAAAATTGACTTTCCATTACCTAACATTGATATGATTGTAGATCTTATTGCCAGACATGAAATGCTATCCCTTATGGATGAATTTTAAGGCTATAACCAATTCCACATTGCTGAAGAAGACCGGCACAAAA
The DNA here is from genome assembly GCA_007115665.2 of Sequoiadendron giganteum. Classification (NCBI taxonomy): domain Eukaryota; kingdom Viridiplantae; phylum Streptophyta; class Pinopsida; order Cupressales; family Cupressaceae; genus Sequoiadendron; species Sequoiadendron giganteum. The sequence continues at coordinate 83,933,875 of CM021105.1, forward strand.
AAACCTTCATTACTCCATGGGGAACCTTTTGTTATCAAGTCATGCCCTTTGGACTTAAAATTGTCAGAGCTAAATATCAAAGAGCAATGATTGTCATTTTCCATAACATGTTGCATGATATTATAGAAGACTACATGTGGATGACCTACTAAGAAAAAAATTAAAAAAATGATACATTGAAGTACTAGAAAAAATCTTTGATCGGCTAGAAAATTATCAATTATGACTTAATCCCAGGAAATGTGTATTCATAGTTTCATCTGGAAAAGTGTTAGGCTTTATCATTTCCCGTAGAGGAATTAAAGAAGATCCAACACAAAATAAAAGAAATTAGATAAATACCTCCGTCAAAGAACATCAAATAACTCAAAAGTTTACAAGGAAATCTCCAAGCTCTAAGAAGACTCATTGCTCAATTGGTTGATAAATGTCAATATTTTTCTCACCTACTCCACAAAAACATCATGTTCAAATGAGATGATAATTTTCAACAAGCATTCCAACAACTAAAAGACTATCTTGAAATGCCACCAGTCCAAGTACCTCCACAAGCAGACAAACCACTCCTCCTGTACATATTAGCTACTCAAGTGACACTAGGGACATTGTTAGCTCAACATGATTATAAGGGGAAATAAAGAGCCATATACTACATATCTTGAACATTATCTAGGAGTGAGTTGAAGTACACATCAATAGAAAGAACATATTTGACTATGGTTTTTTGTGCTAAGAAACTGAGACATTATATGCTCTATCATAAAACTCAACTCATCTTGAAAGTTGATCCATTAAAATATCTACTCTCAAAAGCAACACTCCAAGGTTAGGTAGCTAAATGGATCATGATTCTTAGTGAAATTGACATAGAATATGTAGATAGAAAAGCTATTAAAGGACAGGTAGTTGTTGATCAACTCACTGAAGCTCGCTTACAAGATAGTCACCCATTGTTGTTAGAGTTCCTAGATGAACACATATTGACTATAGAAGAAGGAAAATGGTGGAATCTATACTTCGATGGATCTTTCACACAACATGGGTAGGGGGAAGGAATAATTTTTGTTACACCTCAAGGAGAATGTTTTCCATTGCACAAATAATATAGCAGAATATGATGCATTAATAATAGGACTTAAGCTTTCCATCCTATGGAATATCACAAAACTATAGGTATATGGTGACTCGCAATTAGTCATAAATCAAGAAAATAATGAATACTAGACAAGGGATGACAAATGATTTCCCTACAAACGCATGGTGGATAACTTCAAAGAATTTTTCATATAAATCCTGTTTGATCAAATTCCAAGGGTGAATAACAAAGTAGCAATTGCTATGGCTACTATTGGTTCTCTTGTTGATGTCCCAAAAAGAAACCAACAATATGAACTCCTCATAGAACAAATTTTGATTCCTATTCATGATGTTCTTGAATCTGAAATGGTTTGTGACATTGTTGGTCCCGAATCACCATGGTAGCAAAAAATATACGAATAATTACACAAGAACACCATACCACCCAACGTCTCAACCTCACAATGTCAGTCCTTCATCCAAAAAACATCCCGCTTCACTGTCCTTGGGGAAATCCTTTACCATTGCTCTTTCAAAGGTACCCTCTTGAGATGTTTAGACTCTGAAGAAGCTCAAACCACCCTAAATTATGTACATCAAGGTATTTGTGGGGTCCATTCTAGTGGACCAATGTTAGCTAAGAAGTTTCTATGTATAGGATATTATTGGCCCATGATGGAACAATATGCTATTAACTTGGTGAAAACATGCAAAGCTTGTCAACAACATGGTGAATTGATTCATGCACTAGCACAAGCATTGTATCCCATTGTTACTACATCACCTTTCTCATAATGGGGGTTAGAACTTGTTGGAAAGATACATCCTACATCTTCAAATGGTCATAAGTTTATAATCATCGCCAATGAATACTTCACCAAATGGGTCGAAGCCATACCTATGACCTATGTTACCAAGAAATACTTCACTACATCATCTATCACTTTGGAATTCTCACTTCTATAATCACAAACAATAGGTAACCTTTCAAAAACCAAGAAGTCTATAATCTATGTCAAAAATTCCACATCCAACATCATTTTTCTACTCCATATTACTCACAAGGAAATGGCCAAGATGAGGCTACAAATAAAAACATCCTAAGAATCCTAAAGAAGATGATCAATGAAGCTGGTCATGATTGGCACTTACAACTTAATCCTGCCCTATGGGAATACCACACTAGCATTCACACACCTACTAGAGTCACTCCCTATTCCTTGGTATATGTTGATGAAGCTATCTTGTCAATAGAGGTTGAGTTCCCATCATTGAGAATCTCTTTACAACACATCATTGATGATGAATAATATCGTGTAGCACATCTTCAATAGTTGGAGCATCTAGACGAAAAATGACTAAATACCCTTAACCACCTCAAAGAATATCATAATAGGCTTCACAAATCATACACTAATTAGATTAAACCTAGAGAATTTTCTATTGAAGACCTGGTTCTTAAATAAAATCAACATAATCTACAGGAACAAGAAGAGAAGGGAAAATTTGAACCTAATTGGCTAGGCCCTTACATCATTACAACAAAATATGGATCAAGGTCATATCAGTTAAATACCATGGAAGGACACTCCCTAGAAGAGCACATGAATATCATCCATCTCAAAAAATTCTTTGCATTAAAAAAAGGAGAAATAATCAATCTAATGGTGAAAACCACTTTGTGGCGCCTTGGGCAAGTACCATGGTGAAAACCTGGAAAACAAGTGCCATGTGTAGAGACACATCCACCATCTATTGGGTCACTCCATTTCACACTCATAATAAATTAATCCACCATGAAAATTCATAATATATCCACTTACCTTGTCCACTATGGCTTGGAATACCATTCACCCCCTTCACCTCACTTGACCCACCCACCCGGTGTAGATCTCACATGGTTATTTTACTGTTGGATTCTTTTGGCTGAAAATTAATTTCCCCAATTCCATCTCATCCAATTTTATTTTTAGTTGGAATGAAGTGATTTCCACTCTTACGCCCACCATAAACACACCCATTTCACCCTTTTTTGTGTCACTCGACTATACACTTCCATAAATGGTTGATAAGTTGTGGGAAAAGAACATTGACATTCCTGCAAAATATGAAAGAATCAAAGATCATATCTACACAAGAAATGATGGACAACACTACTTCAAAGTTCAAAAGAGAATAAAGCTTTGCAACACGAACCTATATCATTCTAAATCTATCATTAAATACTTGAAAAATAATATTCATTATTCCCCAACTTGTAGCATGCTACACACCGTACACATGAATTTTATACGATGGTGTTTGCCTAAGATGTGAATTGGACACAAATACTTCCATCCCATTCCCTCCATGAACCCATCCCATCATAATTAGTGGGAATTAGTATTACACATCCCTAGTTCCTCATCCACTTCATCCCATAGTAAAATCCATTCTGAAATAAGCTACCATCCATAATAAATATTTCACCATCCCAAATATACCACTCACCTCAAACTAAGATAAATAATACAAAATAAAATAACATGCATTCCCACAATGAAATTAGCACTAGACCATCCACATAATCCTCAAAATCATCCCACTGTGTCACTTTCCACTCATCACAACCTACCCCACCTTTGCCTGATAGGATGCATCCTTCCTAGGTCTAACAACATCTATCGGTCTTCCCCATGTTTTGGAAACAAATTTAGCTTTTATTTCTTTCAAATTTATTGTTGCAATCTACAAAGTCACCAAGTTGAGTCCACCTAGATCCTTTCATATATTGGTGTGTCAGCAATGAGGTATGGAGTATATTTGAGTCACTTTGTACATCGTGTTTGTGATTATCCTAATTTAGGAATGGTTTCTTACACCTTAACTAGAGGGATTCAAAATTTTGGTCCACTATATTTAATCCCCTCTATGATCCACTAGGGTGTTAGGAATCATTTAGTGATTAGTTTTAATATTTTTTTGCATATTTTTGTGTCTCAAAGTCTATACAAGATACATCATTGTGCCTTTGGTCATTTGTACTATTTGGGCATAATGTCTCTTGCTATATCAAATCAAGGATTTCTCACCAAATTTTTCCAGCATAATCATTACTTCCCCATCCACTTTCTTCTAACATTAGCTAGTCCCCCCATCCCTTCTATCCTACTACTCCCCCCACACCCTCTACACACTTAGACTTGAATACATGTTGTTCATATCATGAGACAAAAAGAAACCCTTACACCTGCATAATTTTAATAAGGGAATTTTGAGCATAAAAATGACAAAAGGCCATTAACATGATGTTAGAATCATAGATACACTAATGAATAAGGGAGGGAAAACTATAATAAGAAACTCAATACTATCAAAAACCTTGGTTAAGGAACTTGCTAATTATTTTTCATGATGCAAATTAGCCGTTGCCAAATAGCTGCGAAAAAAACCACCATAAGAGGAAAAGAAAATGTAAATAGGTTGACATCAAAATTACATACTAAGAATTATCAATGACATGAAATTCATACATATCCCATATAAACATCATATAGCAATGCACATAAGAAACTTTACCCATCAATTACATGACAAAAATACATATACATTAGCATTAAACACATTCATTTACCATATAATCTATTGCCACAAATGCATTTACCATGAATTTTTATAAATAAAACCATTTACCACATAAGGGTCCTTGATCTCTCACGTAAAGGTGCACTTCAGCCTATGGAACTATTGTTCTCCTAGCTTCTTTTATTATTTTTTGTATTTGAAATCACTACAACAAAGCATCATTATTGAGTTCTTGATCTTGGTTTTATAATCGAGAGGTATGGATGATGGCATTTGAAAGAAAATAGGACACAAGGTCCACTGGTTAAGTCACCTTTATGTGAAAGGACTCAATTGCATATAACCATCATACCTCATATATATCATAATAACTATCATAACATCCATCACATAATAACACACAAACATACATCCTCATTATTCATCAGTAACACTTAGCATAAAAATTATCAGAAAGAAGCCATAAAATGTCAAAAAAATCACATGCATAATTAACCACCATCATATAATAAAAAGTCATAAACACATCTACATAATCCACATAAAAAAAAATCCATCATATCATATATATCAAAATAATAATGTCATAATACAAAATGTATGACAGTCCCTTGTGTGTACAAAAAGCCGAACCCATCCTGGGGAAAACATCCAAAAAGTCATAATCAATATGCACTATCTTATTCTCCCTACATTTGAATGCTTGTTAGGAGATCTCTGTGATGGATATCTCTTTGGCACTCATGGTGGAACCATGGTAATTGATGGCCCTAAGCGAGATGGCTCACATAACCTTACACTAACTAAAACAATGGATATCCGGTGCTCTGGTCGCATGGCCTCCTCATACGCCCACTTCCATCTCTCTAACTCCCGAGTAGCATGGCCAAACTCTGCAAACCCCACTGCCACTCTACCATCCAGCATATCATAGGCTACATCCCACTCCCGCTGAAGCCTATCTACCTCCCTCTGCAACTAATCCAACTACCCACCATCACCTCCACCACCCCCTCCCCCATCCAACAATCCCTATAATCTAGCTACCTCTTCTCTAGTAGCATCCCTCTCACCAACTAATGTGGCCACCTCCACCATAGCTGCATCCCTCTCATTGGTCAATACCTATGCAACTACTTGGGATGCATCTCTCTTTGCTATCAATATAGAAACTTGACCATCCATCTGACCCTATAATCGAACCACATTGGCTAGTGCCATATACCTCTCACCCATAACTTGTAAGTGGGCCTATCATGCCTGATCATGCTCCTGATGGAGTCGGTCACTCTCGAATGATAATGCATCCACCTGGGCCTATAGATCTCCCCCCCTCTGATGTACACGAAGTCCCTCCTCCCCTCCAACATCCTCCTCCCCTCCAACATCACCCTCTCCTCCAATATCCTCCTTGAATAGACCTTGATCTCACTGACCATCATCTACTCTATCATCCCCACCATCATCATTTTCATCCTTCTCATTCTCATCATCATAACTACTGCTGCTACTACTCCTGTCATCACCATTGCCTTGTGCTACCACTAGCTGTGCCCGAGGCATAGTCAATCGAGCAAGTATAAACCTCTCCCACTAGGTATCATAATCTATTGTGGTACTTCCATCTACAACATCCCACCTCACATCCCACACCATTGCTAGTGTATCCCTCCAAATTTGAAAAGTTGTATCATACTCAATAAAACTATCCCATTGTCGCCTCTCACAGACCACCTTGCCAAATAATGCCTAACTATGGAACCCCCTGCCATTGAAAAAACTACCATAATAGAAGCACTATAAAATACCTCTCGATAATAGCCTTAGTCCACCCTATCAAATAATGTACTCTTTGAACATACGACATATAGAGGTGATCACCCTTCTAGTCGTCATAATCAATATATGGTCACCAGATGAAGGAATCCATCTCATCAATAACTCTACGCCAGTGATCCAACTCACCCAGATGTCACTATAGTCAGAACCTTGCATACTTAAAGTCATAAGGTATATCTGCCTCCCATGATTTGTCACACACTAGTCACAACACAACAATATGCTCAAATTCCCACACATGCAATAGAGTCACCCTTGCAATTAAACTCCACCCATCTGTGTACACGACATAATGAAGCTCCCTATACAAATCTCCTAAGACCATCAGACCCAATGCATACATTGTGCCCTACTCGAACATGCGACCCATCACTCCTACCCAACCTATCATGAACCCCTGTGACCTACTATCTGGAATCAAGGTGCTAGTAATCAATGCAACTAGAAAAAGACATAGATTTGGCCATATCCCCAATCCTACATCCAAATCCAACTCCACACCTCTGGTAGGAAGAACCAGATGAGAAAATATATTTTGCAATGCAACCCTCACCCCCTAGAGCTAGTACTCTACTAACTCCCCATGAATCAACAGTCATAGAATCTGCCACACATCCTCTAGTGTGATTGTAGCCTTTCCAGTTGGTAGGTGAAAACTACTAGTCTCACTATGTCATCGCTCTACCAATGTTGTCATAAGTGACCTATATGCCTGAATCAAAGGCATATGGAAAAAAATCATAATCCTGTAAAATGAAACCAATCATCATCATCTGGCATCAACCTCTATCATAGAGTCTCCATGACTGCTATTTCTTTCTCCCATGAATGTAGGACCTTCAGGTCCTCCTACATAATTGCACATGCTAACATCAATCTTTTTATCCAAATTATGACCTTATTTTTAGCCTAATTCACTTATTCTCCCATTTTCTATGAAATTGCCCTTCCATATGGGTGTAGGCACCATTTTATCAGACACAGGTACTGTAATTTTTAACCTAAGCATCACTTTACGTAGGCACAACACTTTCCCACATAGGTGCACCAATTTTTGACGCATTCCCCACGTTACACATGCATCGTTTCCCAAACCCCCCATGTAGTACATGTGTGCAAAACACATGCATGCCATACATAGCCACCATGATTTTCAACATGGGTGCTAAAATTGACCATAGGCACCGATTTGTGCAGGTGCAATTTATTTTCACGTAGGTTCCATAATCGTGCCCTTAGGTGTTGTTTCATAAAATGACACATTTTTTTCCCAAAATTCATCTCCTAATTCGACCTACTCTAGACCCACCTAATGTAACCTAAATCTAGGGGATAGGTAACATATTGGCTCTCCTGGATCCTCTACCCACTGATACTCCCGAATCCACTCCACACGATGTGTATCACAAGGAATCTGCACCATTCCTCTGCTCTGTCACCTCAACTTCACTCCTCCAATCAAAAGTTGAAAATAACTTTTTGGGCCCCTCCAAGCCTATTTATAGGCTATTTAACCCTAATTAACCCCTAAACACCTCCCCAACCCTTAATTTATTTTCTACTAGTCGCATCAAAAATCTCGTTCTCTCTCCCTATTCCACCTCATTTCTCCATTTCTTCTCTTGATTCTTACTATCTTTTTCTTCTGCACCATTCCCCATCATTTTAACCTGCCTTTTTTGATATCCTAAAAGAAAATATTTTTTCAAAATTTTTCTAGTCAACCTCTCGAGGGGGCATCACATCCTAATCAACCCTCCATGACATTGGGACAAATTTTAAACTTCTTTGATGCAGTATCACTTTGGACACTGCATCAAAGAGGGGAAAAATGTAGTCACCCCAAATATGATTTTACTTTGTCTCAATTAATTAAATACTTTTATTTAATTAATTTACCCATTTATTCCTTTTAATTAATTAAATATATATATTTAATTAATTAATCCATTTCTTGTCATAATTGATTAAATATTTTATTTAATTGATTATGTCACTATCCAAATCTATAGTTCTTCTACTTAATTAAATAATTCTTATTATTTAATTAATCCCATTCAAATCACCTTTCCTTCGAAAATTTAATTATATTAATTAATCCTTGATTAATTAATCAACTAATCCCCTTTAGCCCATTCTCCAACTTTTGACTCCACCTAGGTTAATAAACCTATAGTTTATTAACTCCTCCCACCTAATTATGCTAATTAATCTCTAATTAACTATCCTAATCCCCATCATTACCAATATTCTCTAATTTGAAATTCATTCTCAACCTCCTATTCTTGTCTCATTAATCCCACAAGTCCCACCTACTTCCACTATCTTACACATAGCCTCCAAAATTATGAGGTGTCATTCCAATGTGTGCTCACACACTCTTCTCCATACACCTAATTGCAACACTTGTACAATGATAATTAGCCACATCCATTGATCCATGCATCACCTCAAAATTCAATCCTAGCCCTTCATTAACTTTCAATCTTAGCCCTCCATTTTACCCTCCAATTTTCTATAAATTGGGCCTTCATCCCCTCATTTGATCATCTTGAATTGGGCTAAAATTATGTTGGTGCAATTGTGTGCAATCCAAATTTCACTCTTGGAGAAAAATAAACAAGACTTGGGTGCCTCTTGGAGTTCAATAAAGGAGGAGATCAAAGGTATAATTACTATTTTTATGCTTTATGCTTGTTATCTCATTGATTTATACCTTTGGATTTGATTTCTAACCCCACAATCTCATTGATTTGATTTCTAAATCTCATTCTCCCTCCCTATTCCACCTAATTTCTCCATTTATTCTCTTGATTTTTACTAACTTTTTCTTCTACACCATTCCCCATCATTTTAGCCCACCTTTTTCGAGAGCCTGACCAAAAATACTTTTTCAAATTTTTTTTGTTCAGCCTCTCGAGGGGGCATCACCTCCTAATCAACCCTCCATTCCACTAGGAATTTTTTTTAACTTGTTTGACATAGTATCACTTTGGAAACTACATCAAAAAGGGGGAAAATGTAGTCACTGCAAATATGACTTTACTTCATCTAAATTAATTAAATAATTTTATTTAACTAATTTACCCATTTGTTCCTTTTAATTAATTAAATATATTATATGTTTAATTAATTAATCCATTTCTTCCCATAATCTATTAAATATTGTATTTAACTAATTATGTCACTATCCAAATCTATAGTTCTTCTAGTTAATTAAATAATTATTTTTATTTAATTAATCCCATTCAAACCTCCTTTCCTTCCAAAATCCAATTATATTAATTAATCCTTGATTAATTAATCAACTAACCCCCATTAGCCCATTCTCCAACTTTTGACTCCACCTAGGTTAATAAACCCATGGTTTATTAACTCCACCCACCTAATTATGCCAATTAATCCCTAATTAACTATCCTAACCCCCATCATTACCAATATTCTCTAATTTAAAATTCATTCTCAACCCCCTAATCTTGTCTCATTAATACCACAAATCCCACCTACTTCCACTATTTTACACATAGCCTCCAAAATTAAATGAGATGTCATTCCAATGTGTGCTCACACATGTGTGAGCACACCTCACTCTTCTCCGTACACCTAATTGTGACACTTGTCACAATTCTAATTAGCCACATCCATTGATCTATGCATCACCTCCAAATTCAATCCTAGCCCTTCATTAACTTTCAAGCTTAGCCCTCCATTTTACCCTCCAATTTTCTATAAATTGTGCCTTTGTACCCTCATTCGATCATCTTGAATTGTGCTAATCTAATGCTAGTGCAATTGTGAGCAATCGACATTTCACTCTTGGAGAAAAATAAACAAGACTTGGGTGCATCTTGGAGCTAATTAAAGGAGGAGATCAAAGGTATAATCATTGTGTTTATGCTTTATACTTGTTATCTCATTGATTTATTAATTTGGATTTGATTTCTAACCCCTCCATAGTGATAGTACAATTTCTATTAAAATTTCAAAATATCTAGTGATGCACTCAGGGACAAAACATATCTCAATCTGATATCACTTTATGAGTGAGAAGGTTGCAAAGAATGAAGCAAAGCTTGAGTATGTGCCTACAAAGGATTAGGTTGCTGATATATTCAGTAAGGCTCTTCCTAAGGATACTTTTAAGTATCTTTGGGAGAAGCTAGGGGTTGCTACCCCTCCTTTGAACTAGATGCATAAGGATATGCATCAACCTAGTGGATCTTAAGATTCATTCTTTGTTCTGGACTAATGTTGGAGGCTACCTCTGAAGAGGAGTAGGTAGTGACATTGTTGTTTGTTGTAGTCAGGGGGAGTAAGTATTGGTGTAGGTTGGTGTTGTCCTTTCTCAACTATATCAACGGATATGTACAATGTAAAAAGAAAATGTAGTTGCAAAGTAGTTATTGTACCTTATGGGTATTTCCCTTGGGTGAGAGAGAATGTATGTATGTTTGATGTGGGAAAGTGATATAAATGTGTTGCTCTTTTTCATTGATGTCAAGTTTGGAGAAAATAATGTGAAAAAGGAAAGAGTCGATTGAGAAAAGGAGAGTAGTAAGCTTAGGGGGAGAGAAAGTAAAAGGGAGAAAGAGAAAAAGTTAATATGGAGTAGTGTGTTGGTGATCAGAGCTGTTAAGTTTGTTGTTGGTGGTTTTTCACATCATGTGTTGCCATCAATGAAAAAGGGGGAGATTGTTGCAAGTTTGAGTACTTGGTATTGTCATTGATGTCAACAACCTTATGTTTGTTTTGTCATTAATGTCAACTAGTGATGGTTGAGAAGTTGTGATGTTGCTTTGATTAGTTTCATTATGTTGTCATTAGTAAGTGCTATTGGTGTCAACCTCTAGTGTTTCTTTGATAATCTTTTCTTTATGGATGTATATATGTTACAGTTGGTTTTATGGTAATAAGGAAGTGGTTTGTTTTCTGTGAATGCTCTTCCTAGACCCGCTCAAACATGAAAAAACAAGTGATCATTAGTCAAGAAACAAGTAGGGATTAAGCATTCCCTATGAAATTCATCTAAGCATAAGAACATTGAAAACAAAGTAGAATATCAAATAAAATACTAATGAAATACTATTATAATACTCAAACCAGCATCCCATAGGGGGATTAGTGCTCCTTTGATGTGGAAAGAAGCCCTTTTCTAACCCCTTGATAAGCTTGATGATGGATGTGTGATGAACAAAGTATGAAATTGACTATGATCTAGCTAAATTGCTTGAAAATGATGAAAACTATGAAATGAAATTCCTATAGTGATAATTTTCTTAGTCGTGTCTCTAGATTGTGCAAATGATGCCTTTATTTATAGAAGCCAAGGATTGAAGAGTGAATAATGGGGAGAATGTGGGATTAAAAATTGGATCAATAACATGGTGCCAATTGTCAACATGCTAATGAATTTTGGAGGAGATGTGCTCACACATATTGGGAGATGGGATGCCTAAGAAGGATGAATGCCAAGGTGGTTTGTGTAAGAGAATGTGTAAGAGCTATTAAAAGCCAAGCTGGCTTGTGTAAGAGGAGGTGTAAGAGCTATTAAAAGCCAAGGTGGCTCAAGAATGAGGACAAAAGTCCTTTGGGAGGGAAAAGTCAAATGGGTGGAATATTCTAAGAATATTCCATTTTGAAAGAAAATAGGGTAATTAGTAAATCAAATAAATTGGTTTACATGTGCAGCTTGGTTAGTTGACCAAGGCTTACTTACCCTAGGGTGGAGTTAAAAGGTAGAGGAATGGGAAATTAGTGTTAGGATTTAATTAATTTAGGATTCATTAACTTAGATGAAATTAGTTGATTTGTGACATTTGATTTAAATGTTTGGGTTTATTTAAATCAAATGAGAGGATATTGGAAGATTAGGATTTTAATTATATAAAATTGATTTATTTAATTAAAGTAAGAACATTAGGAGATGATGAAATAATCTGATAAAGTGTATTATCTGATATAAGGAGGGAATCCAATGAATTCAATTAATTGGTTAATGTAGAAATGATTAAGGAAGAATCAATGTTAGTTAATAAAGATCAAGTGCATGATATTGATTATGATATTTTGAGTTTCTATAGTTTCCAAGTTATTTTGAAATTTTTTGAATTAAAAGAGAAAATAGTGTGTTGTAGAGGTGCTTTGACATACAAAGTTGTGTTTTGGTTTTGTTTCAAATTTCTTCTATGTTGAAGATTTGCTTGTGCAGTTTGGATATATTGATCAGAGGTGTTTGTAGATGTTATATCCATAATTTCCTAGTTTGCATCATTGTGCGAAGAAAATTGTGTTCACCAGTGTGTGAACTATGTTGTAGTGATGTTTGGGAGAAATGGTTTTTCTTTGCATTTCTCCAGAGTTTGGTATCTGGTTTTATAGTTTTGGAAGTGTGATAATAAGGTTAATTACTACCTTTAATTGAAGGTGTTTGTGGTTTGGTGCTATGTAAGATGGATTATTGAGTTATAGTGCGTGGAAGAATATTTGGATGAATAGGATGAGTTTGTTCCTCAAGTGAAAGTTATTGTGAAGGAATTTGTTGCATTTTAGGGTGTTCGTAGAATATTCTAGATTGTGTTTAAGTGATACGTGTGGTCCATGAGTCATCTTTGGATTTGAGGAAGCATGTACTTAAATGTTAATTGTGTTAACATAGATTCGATTGACCTTGGGTGTTTACACTAATTATGGATTTTCTTTGATGATTGTGGAAGTGTGGCATGATGTGTATGAATGGGTTTGGGTCTAAATTAAGGTGTGGTTTGGACCACCTTCATTCCTTTCCATTATGGGAATATTTTGGTAGTGACTTAATTTGAATTTGCATAGTTGAGGTGCATAGATAAACTTGGAGAATGTTTTCAAGGTTGAAGAATGAATAAATAAGTGTTGTGTTGATGAAGGATTGTGCATAGAGTATGTGATAAAAATTATAGAGTTGTGAAGTGCAGTGCAATATTTAATGAGTTAGAATACTAGAAGTAGTGAGCATAAGGTGTCTATAATCTTCATAAAGGTTAAGAATATGTTGGTGATGCTGTTGTGGAATTTTCTATTGCATTGAGATGAATTTCTCATTATAACATCCTTGTTTCTTCTTTTCTATAATATGGCAGTGAGCCATTGGTAGTAAGCCCTTCATCAGTGAGGTTTTTTGTGTCTGGTGTTGCAATTACTTTATATTGTGAGTTAATCCTTGTAGTGGTTTTCCCTTCTTTGGTTTTCCACATAAACCTGGTGTTCTATTGTGCATGGTGTTGATGTGTTTTAGTTTCTATTATTTCCTTTCATGCTAAATCACTCTAATAGATTAAGGGTTAATTAAGTTAATGTGCATATGAATCTTTATGAGGTTTTTGAAGTTTTAATATACAATTGATTCACCCCCTCTCAATTGTATTTTTAATTCAACATTTACTACTCTCTATCTACCCTCCCCACCTCCATCCATCTCTTCTTCTCTATACCCCCTCTCCCTCCATCCCTACAACCCTACCTCTCTCCACCTACCCCTCCCTTTATCCCTACCTCCCTCTCTATCTATACCATACCTCTCAATTTCTATCTATCCCTCCTCTCCCACCATCCATCCTAACCTTCATCTCACTCCCTTTATCCATCCTTCCCCTATCTCTCTCCCTCTACCTCTCTCTCCTCTTCTCCCTCTACTTATCTCTATCTCCCCTCCCTACCTCCATACCTCTCTAATTATCTCTTTAATCCCTCTCCCTCCATCCCTCGAACCCCATCTCTCTCGTCACCTACCCCTCTCTTTATTCCCTCCCTACCTCCTTTCCTCTCTCTCTCTCTCTCTCTCTCCAACCCTACCTCTCCCTCTCTCTACCTAACCCTCGTCTCTTTAGCTCTACCTATCTCTCACACAAACTAACACACAAAAACACACTACCTCAATCTCTTTACCTCTCCCTCCCTACCTCTATCTCTGTATCTCCACCTAACCTCATTTTATCTCTCCCTCCCTCCTTCCATCTAACTCTCTCCCTTTGTCTCACCCTGCCATCCCTTTATCCCTTTATACCTTCCTCCTTCCCTCCTTCCCTCTATCTCTCTCTCTCTCATACACACTACCTCTCTCTACCTATCCCTCCCTACCTATCTCTCCACCTATCCCTCCCTCCCTCATTCCATCTATCTCTCTCTGCCATCCCTCTCTCCCCCTCTCTATCTCACACACACTACCTCTGAATCTCTCTATCTGCCTTATCCCTCCCTCTCTCCCTCAATCTATCCCTCCTACCCTATATCTCTCTTTTTCTACCTCCCCCTCCCTCCCTATCTCTCCACCATCCTCCCTTTATCCCTCACTCCCTCTTTTTCTCTATCTCTCTCTCTCTCTCTCTCTCTCTCTCTCTTTCTCTCTCTCTCTCTCTCTCTCTCTCTCTCTCCTTGTCTCTCTCTTTGTCTCTCCCTCTCTCTATCTAATCCTCTCTACCTCTTCCTCCCTAACTATCTCTCCACTTACCCATCCCTTTATCCATCCATCCCTCCCTCCGTCCTCCCTCCGTCCCTCCCTCCATCTCTCTCCCTCCATCTCTCTACCTCTCTCTATCTACTCCTCTCTACCTCTTCCTCCCTAACTATCTTTCCACTTACCCATCCCTTTATCCCTGCCTCCCTCTCTCTCTCCTCTTACCTCTCCACTTATATCTATCTCCCCTCACTCTCTCTACCTCTCTCTCCCCTTATATCTACTTATCTATTTCTCCCCTCACTCTCTCTACCTCTCCCTCCCTATCTCCACCACTCTTTAATTAAATCTATATCGCCTCTCTCTCTCTCTCCCCATTTCCCTCTCTACATCACCTTCCTTCTCTAATTATCTCTATATCCAATCACCCTCTACATATATACCTACATTTCCCTCAAACCCTCACACCCTATTGAATGAACAAGACAACTGAGAGGGGTGTGAATTAGTTGTAGAAAATTAAAACATCAAAACCATCAATATATAGTAATCAGATCAACATGCATTCATTAAACCCTTATTCTGTGGAAGTGATTAAACATGAAATGTAAATAACAAAAACTAAATTAACAACACCATACAAAAGAGAACACAAGATTTACATGGAAAAAACAGTGAGGGAAAAACCACGGTGAAGATTAACTCATAATATAAGTAATAGAAAAATTGGTACAAGGGCTCACTCCCAGAATAGGACACACTATCCAAAAAGGATCACAACCAACACACATTACCATAGAAAGAACAAAAGAATATTGAAGATAAATGTTACATAGAGAAAAAATTCTTAGTGCAACAAGGAATCCACCACAAATTCTCCAACACTTTTACAACCTTGTATGAAATATTTCAGATACCTTTAGCTCACTACCTTCAGGAATCCAACAGTTTGAATTTTGCACTGCTCTACTCAAATTAAAATCATAGACATCACTCTCATTGATCTCCCATCTATATTTTCTCTCTCTTGCATCTCAAAATAACATCACTCTTATTTATATCATCCTCAACCTCAAAAACCTTATCTAAGGTTGACAACTATCTGTTACACTTACAAATTCAAATTAGGTCGGTACCTAAACATTATCATGGTGGATAGGAATGAAGGTGACCCATATAAATCCTTAATTAGGACCCAATTAGATCCCAACACATCTCAAAACACTTTCACAAGCCTCACATGGAGTGTTAACACAAGGTCGGCAAATACCCGTGCTAAACACCATAAACTTTAAGTGCACACTTCCTTAAATCAATTCGTAACTTTCAAACAAAAATGCTCACTTGAACATGATCTAGAATAAAACTCTAACCACCTAAGATCTAACCAATATTTCATCCAAACTCACATAATAGAAATACTTCAACCTAGAACATCCAGTAAACCTTATTCACACACTAACACATGAAACACAAACTATGCTGTACCAAATCAAGTGAAACCTTGAATTTTGGAAGATACAAACATTATAAGGAACTTCCCAAATCCACAAAACCTGAAGCGAAATTGAAAAAGAAACACGAAGAAAATACATTTCTCCCAAGCCACATAAAACATCACTAAAAAATTGGTTCACACATTGGTGAAAATATCTCAGTTTGTACAATGATCCAAAAACCCAAATTCTGAATGTAGCAACCTCTAACAACCTTGAACAACATATCAAATCTGCACTAGAATAACATTGATATAGAAGAAATGTGGAGCACAACCTGGAGCACATTCTGAACACTTCCACAAGACTATTTTCTTTGTTTATCAAATTTTCTCAAAAGAGCTTGAAAAACAAGTACTAGAGACATCATCTCAACTCATTACTTCATTCCAACTTATCTTCAAACACTGCAACAAAAATACAGCTCCATGTACTCACAACACTTCCTCAATATCTTAACTAAACATGCACAACCTGCAACAATTTGTTTTCCTTTTTTTCACAATTTTCTCAATATCCTTGACATCTTCATCATGCAACAAACTTCATTAACATATAGTTGACATCAATGAAAACACTAGTTAGTAGACATCCTATTGAAATCAATGACAACACATTCATACTTTCAAGAACATCACCCTTTATCATTTACGACAACACAAGATGTGGAAAACCATCAAAGATAACACAACTCTAAACACTCTCTTATGATTTCCTTTTCTCTTTTGCACTTGAATAGATAGACTTTTTTACATGATACTTTCCCCCCCTTTGACATCAATGGCATAGGAAATATTTTTCATTATTCTTCCCCTTTGACATTGAATCGAGATACTTTCTCTAAATACTCCCCCTTAGGTGTACACCCAACCAAATCAACAACTCTGCAGAATGGAAACATATGACACTACCTATTCCCCTTGAGAGGTAGCCACCAATATTAGTCCAAAAAGAGATGAATCCAAAGATCCAATAGACCGATGCATCTCCAAATGCATCTAGTTCAATGAAGGAGGGGCAATAACCCCCAACTTCTCTCGAAGATACTCAAAAGTATCCTTAGGAAGAGCCTTGGTAAATATGTCAACAATCTAATCCTTTTTAGGTACATACTCAAGCTTTACCTCACTCTCCATAACCTTCTGTCTCAAAAAGTGACACCTAATTGAAATATGATTTATCCTTGAATACATCACTGGATTATTTGAAATGTTAATTGCACTTGTATTATCATAAAATATAGATATAGGCTCATCATATACAACTCTAATATCATTCAATGTCTATCTTATCTAAAAAAATTATGTACAACATGATGCTGCTATAATATACTTAGCCTCTACAATGGATAAGGAAACTGAATCTTGCTTCTTACTTAACCATGACACCAATCTACATCCATGAAGGAATGCACCACCACTTTTACAAATGTTCCTGTCATCAGCACAACCAACCCAATATACATCTGTATAAGAAATCAATGTGAAATTAGTATCCTTAGGATACCACAAGCCATAATCCAAAGTGCCCTTTAAATATCTAAATATCCTCTTCACTACTGCAATATGCATTTATTTAGGTTCTTCTTGAAATCTAGCCACAAGAAAAAAATGCATGCATGATATCTGGTGTTCTAGTAGTTAGATATAGTAGTCCACCAATCATAGATCTATATTTTCTTTGATCAACCTGAGGTGAATCATCATATTTTCTCAGTTTAAAACTAGTTAATATAGGAGTGCATACTGGTTTGGAATTTTCTATTCCAAACTTCTTCAACATCTATTTGACATACTTAGAATGTGAAATAAAAATCCCTTTATTTTTTTAATTGAATTTTAGCCCAAGGAAGAAATTCATCTCCCCAAGCATTGACATTTCAAACTCTTTCTACATCTCTTTAGAAAATTTCTTACTCAAAGCTTCCTTTCCAACAAAGATAATACCATCCACGTATATAACCACTATCAAGATTTTTTCTTCCTCAAACTTGAAGTAAAGATTACTATCTGCGGTGCCTTTACTAAATCCTTATTGTATCAAATATCTATCCAATCTTACATACCAAGCGCTCAGATCTTGCTTCAATCCATATAATGCCTTCTTCAATTTACACACCATATCTAGTTGATCCGATAACTGAAATCCTTTCAATTGTTTCATGCAAACCTCTTCTTCCAATTCAATAGTTAGAAAATAAAAATTCAAATCCATCTGATAAAATTTAAAGTCGTTGTATGCTCCAAATGCCAAAAAAATTATGATAGCTTCCATCCTAGCCATTAGAAAAAATGTCTCCTCAAAGTCTATTCCTTCCACTTCTCACCACTAATAGATTCCATTTTGAGTAACCCTTAGACACAAGTCTTTCCTTATTTCTCACCACTTCGCCATTCTCATTCAACTTGTTTTTGAATACCCACTTAGTTCCTATTATTTTCTTGTTTACCAGTCTAGGAACCAATTCCCTAGTCTATTTTTTCTCAATCCACATAAGTTCTTCCATTTACTTCATCCAATGTTCATCTTTGCATGCCTCACTCAATGTTTCAGGTTAAACTTTAGAAAGTAAACACATATTTACCTCAACTTTGACAACTTTGCTTCTTATCAATACTCCTTTCCTCTTATCTCCAATGATCTAATATTCAGAATGAGTCTTTTTTACATACTTAGGGGTCTCAATGGTCTTCTCTGAAGCTTCTTCTTCTTCATTTTTCACTTCATTTTATTCTTCTTCTCTATAATTAGGTTCATTTGACACATATCCATCTACCACAATTGAATTCTGTAAATTTTCATCAACTTCAATATTTTCACTTTCAACAATATTTCTTAACCCTTTGTTTTGACATTTGTAAGCTTTGATTTTAGTAGAATATCCAAGGAAGATACCTTCATTAGACCTTGCATCAAACTTTCCTAAGTTTTATTCATCTCTGTTGATATAAAATTTTCTTCCAAATACTTTAATGTACTTGACAGTAGGAATCCTTCCATACCATAACTCATAGGGAGTCTTTGTGTTGCTAGATTTTTCTTGAGCTCTGTCAAGTATGTAAAAAACAATATGAATTTATTCTCTCTAGTAGACTTCGGATAGATTTTTTTCTTTCATCATAGTCATAACAACTTCTTGAATAGTTCAATTTTTCCTTTCAACCACTCCATTCTGCTAAGGAGTCCTAGGGATAGACAAGTACCTCTTTATTCCATGAACTTCACAAAACATGTTAAACTCATTGGAGAAAAATTATCCACCTTTATCAGACCTCAAATTTTTTATTTTCACATTCATTTCATTCTCAACCATAGCTTTAAATTCCTTGAATTTATCTAATGCATCATATTTCTCTCTATGAAAAGTAACCCATGTCATTATTGAATAATCATGAATAAAAGCATAAAATAATTGTCACCTTGAAGAATTCTCACCATTGTAGGACTATAAAGATTTGTATGAATTAATTCTAGTAGTTTGATAGAAGATTGTTCGTTTCCTTTGAAACTACTCCTTACTTGATTTCCAAATTGACAATCCTTGCAAATGACATTGATAGGCTTTGCGATTCTTGACAGGTCTCTCACTACATGAACCAAATTGATTCTCACCAAATTATCAAAATTCATGTGACACATCCTTTTGTTCCATAACCAAATATCATTAATCTGAGACATAAAGCAATGACCATAAGCACCCTTAAGTTGATAGATGTTTCCATCTGTCCTCTTACCAGTAAGAATCACTATTCCAGACCCTTTTCTAATCTCACATGTTTCATCCTTAAACATGAGATTATATACTTTTCTACACATTTTTCCAACAATCAAAAGATTATGTCTTAAACCCTTAACATAGTAAACATCTTGAGTATTATGCTTTCTATCAATTTTTTTTGAATCTATTCCACAAATCTTAACTCCTGAATCATCTCCAAATTTCACTAATCCACCATCATAATTTTCAAGTTTAACAAACTTAATTTTGTCTCTAGTCATGTGATGAGAGTAGCCACTGTCAAAAAAACAATAATTATTATCTCATTTAACATGAAAAGTAGATACCAAGTACCTTCAACCTTCTCCTTCTTCTCTAGAATATTTTTCTTCACACAACTTTCAAAGTTAGTAAAACTATATTCTTCTTTTGTAGCTAAGAAAAAAATAGTCATTATCATCAAAATCTCCATGATTAGATTCATCATGAGAAATACTAGCATCTTCTTTGACATAATAATCTCTTTTAATCATTTTTACTTTATTCTCCTTACTCTTATTGTTCACACCTTTGTTTGGACATCTAGAAGCATAATTACCTACATTTCCAGAACTGAAACATTTGAAAGGTAGTTTACCTTTGTACTTACTAATGCCCTTTTTTATCCTTCTTAAAAATTTAGCTTCCACATCATCAAGATCATCTCCATCTAAATTCTCAATATTTTTAGATTTCCAACCTTAAAAGAAGTCTCCACTTTTGTAACATTTTTCAAACCAAGCTTTTTCATTTCAATTGAAGTTAGTGTACCAATCAATTGATCTCTAGAATAAGTATTGGAATTTGTGAGTTTATCAATAGTAGATAACTTTTCAATATATGAATCAGGAAGAGTTCTAAGAACTTTCATCACCACACTAGGTTATTTAACTTGTGCACCAAGGCCTCTCATAACACTTACCAATTCATCAACTCTCTACATGTAGCTTGAAATTGTTTCATCTTTAGACATTCACATAGTCTCAAATTGTGCCTTCAGATTCTACAACTTTTCTTGTTTAACCTTGTCATCTCCTTCATAAATAATTTCAAGCTTATCCAAAACATCTTTAGCAGTCTTAAGATTCATAACTTCAATGAATTCAAAATTGGAAAGACTATTCATCAAAATAAATCTTGCCTTACCATTTATTTCATGTCCCTTGATCTCATCACTTGCGCTTGGACCATTGAAAGGTGAAAACAATTGATTATTTATTGCATTTTCAATTTCAAATGCATGCGATGCTAGATATCCTTCCATCTTTGTCTTTTAGAATGCATATTCTATTCTATCAAATCTAGGGCAACCAATTTTCTTCACCATACCATATCTACTTTAAGTGGTTATGATCTTCTCCAAGGAACCTTGCTCTGATACCAATTGTTAAATGAATAAGACAACTGAGAAGGGGGTGAATCAATTGTAGTAAATTAAAACATCAAAAACCTCAATAGTAATAAGATCCACATGCATTCATTAAACCCTTATTCTGTTAAAGTGATTAAACATGAAATGTAGATAACAAAAAATGAAATAACAACACCATACACAAGAGAAAACTAGATTTATGTGGAAAACCCAATGAGTGAAAAACCACGGTGAGGATTATCTCACAATATAAATAATAGAAAAATCGGTACAATGGCTCACTACCAAAATAGAACACATTATCGAAAAAGGCTCGCAACCGGCGCTCAGTACCACATAAAGAAAACAAGAAGATAGAAGAGAAATGGTACATAGAGAACACATTCTCAATGAAATGAGAAATCCACCACAAATGCTCCAACACTTTCATAGCCTTGTATGAAATATTTTAAACACCTTTAGCTCACTGCCTTCAAGAATCCAACACTCTGAATTTCACACTGCTCTGCTTAAATTTGCATCAAACACATCACTCACATCAATATCACATATTTCTTATCTCTCTCTTGTATCTCACAACATCACTCTTATTTATATCACCCTCAACCTCAAAAACCTTCTCCAAGGTTAGAAACTATTTGTTACACTTACAAATTCAAATTAGTTCAAATCCTAAACATTCTTGTGGTGGATAGGAATGAAGGAAACCCATATAAATCATTAATTAGGACCCAATTAGATCCCAACACATCTCAACACACTTTCACAAGCCTCACATGTAGTGTTAAAACAAGGTCATCCAATACCCGTGCTAAACACCATAAACATTAAGTACACACTTTCTTAAATCAATCCATAACTTCCATACAACAAAATTCACTTGAAAATGATCTAGAATAAACCTCAAACCACCCAAGATCCAAAAAATACTTCATCAACACTTGCATCATATAAATACTTCAACTAAGAACATCCAATAAACCCTATTCACACATCAACGCATGAAACACACTCTATTGTACCAAATCAAGTGAAACCTTGAATTCTAAAAAATACAAAAATTATAAGAAACTTCCCAAATCTACACAATCTGAAGCCAAACTATGGAGAAACGTAGAGAAAATACATTTATCCCAAGCCACAAAAAACATCACTGATAAACTAGTTCACACACTGGTGAAAATATATCACTTTGTACGTGATCCAAAAACCCAAATTTTGAATGTATCAACCTCTAACAACCTTGAACAACATATCAAATCAGCATAGACATAGAATCAACATAGAAGAAACATGGATCACAACTTGGAGCACATTTTGAACACTTTCACAACACTGTTTTATTTGTTTATCAAATTTTCTCAAAAGCACTTGGAGAGCAAGTATGAGAGACATCATATCAAATCATTACTTCATTCCAATTCATCTTCAAACAATGCAACAAAAAGATAGCTCCATGTACTCACAACACTTCCTGAATATCTCAACTACACATTTACGACATGCAACAAACTATTTTCCTCTTTTTCATGATTTTCTCAATATCCTCGACATCTTCATCATACAACAAACTTCCTTAACACATAGTTGACATCAATGACAACACTAGTCTGTAGAAATCTTATTGACATTAATGAAAACACCTTCATACTTGTAACACACCCTACCTATCTTTCTACCTACCTCTCTCACCTCCACTCTCTATTGTTTATCTCCCCTCACTCTCTCTACCTAGCTCTCCCTCTATTCCTTCCACCTTACCTCTCTTACCTATCTCTAGCTATCTTCCTCCTTTCCTCTCTCTATCTCTCTCCCTCCCTCTCTCCCTCCCTCTCTCCCTCCCATCCTACCTTGCTACGTTTCTGATGTATTCTCATCGTAGGTGAAAGTGAAATCAACATCAACTGAAAAATGGAGCGATTTAAATTCAATTTTAATAATTTGTGTGAGAAATAAATATGAAATTAAGGCTAAAATATTTGTTTGATATTTGGTCAAATTTTAATTGTTGCATCATTTTTGATTTTGGAGTCAATTTTAGTGATTTTCTTACTATTTTAATGCAAAAATCATACTTTGGCATGATATTTTTGGAGAATTACAAGCGGGGACAACTCATTAAAGCCCCTAAACTATAACATGGAATATTTTGTGTAACTATTGTTTTTCCAAGTTTGGCTCCTATTTGTGAGGAGGTGGCTACTTTTTCTTGGCCAATCATGGATGGAGGTTACAAAAAGATTCCTTTTAGAATGTAAAGGTTTTAAATTCATTTTTAAAAGTATATTGTTCATTTCTTGATGTAGCAAACTGGGATTTATAGGAAAGGTGTGAAGTAGTTAATTTATATGCTTTATTTTGGTCATTTTGAAGTGTTTTTGCTTCCATATTGAAGCTAGTGCTTCCCAATCGTGGATTTTTGAAGAAAGAAGGTAGAATCCATGATTTTTTAGTTCTAAAAAATGGAAGATTAAATCCATGGTTGAAGATGGATTCATACCCAGATTGAAGATTGCAAGTGCATATTTTGGTTAATTGAGGTTTCTAGTGAAGTGATAGAAATTACAACTATGTTTTCTTAGTAGTTTCATGTTTAAAATTTGATTATAATTTATTTGTGAAATAATGAAAAATAGGTGTTTTGATTAAAATATGATGTGATAAGGGACCTATTTTCCTTTATTTAATTAGGAAATGAGATCCCATAATGAATTGATTATAAACCCTTAGGTGAATCAACCTAAAGTGAGAATCTTTAGATTTCCTTATGATTGAAGGATGAAGGTCAAGGTCAAACAACACTTTGGGGAGGAAAAAAAAGAAAAGAAAATAAACTCCAAAATTAAATCTAACACTTGAAGGTTGAAGATTAAACTCAATATTTACAGAGCCAAAAATAGAATGTAGATTTGAGAAGGGGAAAAACATGTGTACCTATCACGAAAAGTGCTTCGTAAAAGCTGATCTGAGACTCATTTGACCATGGGTGAATGGGTCCAAGTACAAGGGTTTCAAAAATATTTTGGGAGTCTCTGGTGTAGATTTGTAACTTCTAATTAGTGAAGGTTTTAGTGTCAAAAATAAAAAAATATGACTTGTAGTTCAGATCCATGATTTGACAGCAACTTTGACAACTTTATAAATCTCTCTTCAAAAGGTCTTCGAGTCTTCTTCAACCTAAATCTTCAATCACACACATAAGAGAGAAAAATGTTTTTTTTTGGGTGAATGGAAGTTTACCTTGGTCAAACCCCATTTTTCTAATCAAACCTTGAATTGAAATAATGAAATAAAAGAGGGAGTGAAGAATGAACAAAGCTATGTTACCACTCAAAAAACCCTTGAATGAAACCTTGTTAATTAAGATCTTAGGAGATCTATAACTTGCATGAAATGGCTGAATTGGATGTGTATCTTGACACTTGAAATAATGCTTTGAATTCTTGAATTTATCTTGAAACCTATATCACAATGTTAGCTCCAAAAACATGCATGATGCAAGAAGACTTTGACATGATGAATAGATCTTGAATGCTGCAACAAATATTTCTTATATTTGCTCTTGAATTCCCTTGATCATAAAATTTTCTATACTTTTGTGAACCCCAATACTATACCTGTACAAAAAAATCAAACAAACACATAGTTAGGTTCATATGCAAGTGAGAATCAAGATTCCCCATGAAATTCATTAACAATGCTCAATAATAGGAAAATGAAGAACAAAACATGGAAGATAAATGAAATCCTAATTAAGCATGAAAATCCTCAATCCCATGGGGGAATTGGTGCTAATTATGTGTATTAATTGGCCCTTTCCCAACTCCTATGATGCAATGTTGATGAGTGATCCACTTTGATACAAATTAAATCAAGCTCCATGATGAAAAACCTACATAACCTAGCTAAGAACTTGATAAAATGGATGAAAGTATATATGCTTGAGGATGAATTTGAGTATAGTAAGCTTACTCAATTTGTGGATGATAAAATGAGAAGAAGAGTCTCTCATTTATAGATTTCCAAATTGGAAGAAAGAGTGAAATTGAGCAATGTGGGATCATTCAATACCCAATGGCCAAGTGCCACTTGTCAAGATGTGAATGGTTGAATGTTGTGCAAGTTTTGATCAAAGTGCCAATAAATGAAATTAGGCGGAATTTCAAATTAGTGAAATGACTTGTTGGAGAGGGAAGAAAATGGAGTTATGGCCACTTGGCTCAAGGCAAAAGGACTTGTAAGGTGAAATAAATGTCTTGTTGGAAGGACCAAGTCCACTTGAATTTGAATTCAAATTTTGAGTGAAAATAGGAGATTTAATAAATAAAAGTAATTGATTTATTGTGCAAGTTGCATTCTCTAGAGGATGTGACAGAGATTAAGATTAAATTAACCAAATTTTAATTAATTTAATGAGGAATTTAGGAGATGTGACAATTTAGAATTAACTTTATGAATTGCTTTAAATCAAATTGAGAGGAAGGGTTTAATTAAATAAATGTTTTGATTTATTTAACTAAAGGGGACAATGTTAGATTAAATCAAATAAGGTTTAATGTATTCAATTTAATAAGACTTTAGGGATTTAATCAAATAAGATAAATTATTTAATAAGAGGGATTGAGGATTAATTAAATTAAATTGATTAATTTAATTAATAGAGGAGAATGACCTAATTAAATAAATAATGGTTTATTTAATTAAGAGATGAAAAGTGATGATAAGTTGAGAGTATGATTTAGGATGAAACAATGTTAGTAATCAGGATCAAGTGTGTCAGTCAATTTTCCATGTCTACATTTTGCCCCTCTTTGAAGCAATGCACTCATTGTATTGGTTCAAAGAATAAATTTTTGTGATCAAAGTTCTGTATTTTTCTTATTTTTTTTTAGATGCCCAACTATTGCCCCAGTGAGAAGGATTATGCTGATATGTTGCCCCCTCAAGAGATCGGACGAAAATTTTGATTTTTGGATGATCTTGCGAAAAAAGAGGACAAGGTACCCGACATGTCCAAAAATGCCCCATTATGCCAAAAAACATGTTAAAATGCCAAAAAAGATGCAACATGGCCCTTGCTTGAGCAAAAATGGGATTGGGGGACCAAACCCCTAGCCGGATGGTCGAATTAGGTCTAAAAACCCTAATTTTTTGGCTTAAATAGACCTTGAAGGGTCACTTTCAATTCATTTGTTCACTTAGTCTTTAGAAATTTTTGCACTTTGAGCTTTGAGTTCCAATCAAGATGGCACAATGACAACTTCCCTGACACATGTCAGACAGGGTATGAGTGCACCAACGACCAACCGACACAGGACCCGTGGTATGTACCCCTATTTGGACTTTTAATTTTCTTGTTTTACATGCATTTAATAGGGTCCAAGTCAACTTTAGGTCAAGCAACACTATATAGCACCACTGCAAATGTTGAATCAGTGCTGTGCAACCTCAAATTACACTGCATATGAGAATAGCGCTGCTGCGGGCCACTTTGGAGAATTAGGGTTTTAGCCAAACTCAACCGCATACACAAATTGGGTTGCGTGGCATAGTTTGGAATTAGGGTTTCAGCCCAAAGTCAACCACACATGCAAATTGGGCCACGCAATGCACTTTGGAATTTAGAATTTGTCAAACTTTTCCACTGCGGTGCAATTTAGAACTTTACAAACTATGCGACATTTGCAAACAATGCTGCATTTTCTATTTCAAATGAAAAAAGCTGACGCGGGAGGTAGATTTTTGTACGAGACTTGACGCGATGGTTTCCCTTATGTAGGAGGACCTCGATATAATTCACTCAAGGGAGCACAGATGGTCGGTGCTCAACAGATTATAGGGTATGCACATATTCCTTGAGAAGCAACTTGATATGCTCAACCTTTGGTTCGTTGTGTATGTTCGTCCTATTCGAACCCACTTGGGGATGATAACAGTCTTGGCAGTGCGATGACATAGTGAGACCTTCCACCTTCCCACTAGTGAGGCTATTGTTACACTCAAGGATGTCTAGCATATCCTATGACTGCCTATCCATGGAGCGAGAGTCATTGATGATCTAGATTTTGGTAGGGATGCTTGCTATGATGTGATGTGATGGGTCTCGATGAGATTTAATTTTCTGAGGGACATATAGAATTGGAGACGTATCAGGGCATAGTGTCCACCTATAGATTGATTGTTACCGCCATCATTTCAGGTTTAGTGGAACCATATCAGTGGGGTCGGTACTTTAGTCTAGGCTAGGGGCTAGCTTGGGAGCAGATGGTTGTCCACAGGGAGTTATTTTCTTGGGTGTTAGTGATGTTGGCCTTACTATACAGGGACCTCCATGAGTTTGCATATCTTGAGAGTAGGGCCCTCGGGGCCGAGGTCACTCTACTACACATTTGGGCATGAGAGCAGATTCTAGTGCTTTGTCCAGTTGTCACACCGATTGTTCTGGATATAGACGATCATGTTGTTTGGTGAGATGGGGTAGCCTAAATTCGCTTCACTCATATAGGTACATGAGGCATTTCCCATTGACGACGGGTGCTCGATGAGATGCAAGAGTTTTTTTGGAGGCCCTGGATGGATATAAGCCCATGGTACGATGATCATGAGCAACTATTCTTTTCTTGGTAGGACAAATGGATGTAGGGCCACGAGCACACCATGATAGAGGGGTACCTCTCTGATAGGGTAGCCCGAAAGTTTGGTGAGGTTCAAGATAGGACGGATGACCAATACATGGTGATCTTTGTCCATTCTACATGAGAGATAGCATGGGGCCAACCGATTCCAGCACCGAAGGTAGTAGCCTCTTTTAGGTAGCTAGTGGCTAGGCCATGGCCATATGATTAGGGGCTAGCAGATGCAGGGGTTACCTAGGCGTACAGAGCTTGGTTCAGGCCTCCTCTAAGATTGATAGTTCCAGGCATAGTTCTTCCACGATGAAGGCTAAGAGGCAGGTTCACTGGTAGAGGTAGGGGATAGGGAAGTAGAGGTGATGGTGACAAATCTGGTGATGGGGATAGGGGAGGAGGTGGCCCTCATCCATATCAGATACCACCGCGGGACCGAACACTCCCGTAGGCACCGACACCACTACGGGTAGAGATTCATGAGATTCCTGCACAGGATGATCATCCAGAGATAGGGATAGAGTGGTCCCAGATCAGCAACCACCAGGGTAGCCCGATCATAGAGATATACTGATCCAGTAATTGCAGGGTCAGGTTCAAATATTGATTGCGGAGAGAGATCAGGCCAAACAACAGATTCTGGTAGTCCCTGCTAAGAGGGACTAGGCCTAGTCTAAGAGGGATCAAGAGATCAGATGGAGGTGACAACTAGAGAGTACAACCTCATCCACCTAGGGCCGAACAATATCTTTGAGAGCAAATCAGGAGGTGGTTAGAGAGGCCAAGTACTATTGACAACATTATAGGCAGGCAGTGCCAATCGCTAGTCGAGTGTGAGAATTTTCTCAGCAGACAAGGATGAGGCCTCCCAAGGACCATGGTGAGAGGCAGGCAGGAGAGGGTAGCAGCCAATAGGGCTAGCTCTTGATCATAGGGAGTTATCCAATTTTTTATTTTTGGGCTTCGATACTTATTGCCCCGATTGTATCATATATCTTTATGTATACACTTGATCCGATTGTTGTATCATGACAGTTGTATTATTTTGATGATATATATATGAGGTGGTCCTAATTATGAGATGTTATATGATGTATGATGTATGGATGTATTTTAATTTCCTATGTGCAATGAGATGTTATGAAATAATTTTATCTTATGCTCATGTAATATGATGTATGTTTCTACATGATGTGATGATGATTATGGGTACATTTATTTTTGTATATTTGGATGCATTTTGATGAAAATCGTATGGATGCAGTGTATGCAAATGATTATATAATGATAATTAATGGTAATGATTTATATTATACCCTTAATGATTCATGTAATGTATGATATGGGATGAATGTAATGCAATGATTTCTTAAGATACTTAGAATAAAAAATCTATATTATTCCCCATAACTTAAGGTGATGATAATGCGAGATGATATGATGTGGTATAATCTATATGATATGATATGCATGTATGTTGATGATTTTATGGATGCAAGGTGGATGCATTAGCGATGTTATGATTAACTATCATGATACAATGTTTGTATGAAAAGAAGATAGAAGAAAAGGGATCCAACAAGTCATTAATATGATGATTATTTGCTTACTAGGAGTTGGGATTTTCAAAGGGCCAATTACTTTATGTTTGATAACACACATAGGTATGATGTATCAAGGTATAAAGAACCAGGATGGCGTGGTACCTAGTGTGATGGAATTTGGCTCGATAATTAGATAGGAGTATTCTTGTTCACACTTAGCATAGAAAACCTTATTCATGATGTAGTTCGGACATTCTAAACATCTTAGACCAAAACATAGAAAAGAAAGCCTTCATATGTGGTCAACAAGATACCTAAAACACCCTCCCTACAAACTGGACAAAACACGCATGACTAAGCTATTTTACAAGAGTATCCCACAAGCACAATAGATAAAAATATAATGATCGTTGCCCCATTCCTTTCTCTCTAAACCTATTTTGTTTAGGCATCATCGAGAGGTCCTTGGAATGAGTGAAAAATAAGATAAGTCAAATAGACCAGATAAAGTAAACAAACAAGCTAATGTTCTTCATACTTGTAGCCAAGACTAAACTATAGGTGATACCTAATGCTGATGCCCATCGTGGGAAGGATGCATCCTAGGACATGCTGTGTTTAGGGTTTTGATGAGATTGATTGGATGATAAGCTATTGATACTTCGAGTTGATCAACTTGCTTTTTTACTGACCTAGAGTTTTGAGACTTTCGACGATTAGGGTGTTCATTTTGGAACTTGCTAAACTTGCTTCTAATTGACTCACAAAAGGATAAAAGTGATGATTGATTTATTAGGAATGATGATTCTTGTGGGTGAAATCAAAATGAGATGGGTGCACCATTTTCAATTTTTTCGAATGTTTTGAGGTTGTTTTTGGGTTTTTGAAATTTTTCAATTTTTTGGATTTTCGAGATTTAGACCAAGAGACTAACTTAAGGACCTATCCTAGGGGTCTTGGGATCTGATCCATAGATTATCCTCACCTACATTATACACGCACAAACCACGTAGTTTGACTAACGACAGACTTGACTACTGAGATAGATGTGCAAACAAATTGCCAGATTGTGATGGACACCTAAAGGACTGACCTAAAAGGTCTCGGGGGATGATCAAAGATCAACCTTGCCTGCGTTCAAGCTTAGAGACAATGTAGTTTGGTAGGATGACTCTATTTTTTATTTTCCAGATTTTTGACATGTTTTGAATTTTTTTAGATTTTGATATGATTTTATGAATGTTTTTGGATTTTTGATGTTTAGGAATATCACAAGAATATACACAAATCTAATCTGATGTAGGTACAAGAACATGCCCCCAGCATGATGTGATAGACTACTTCAATACAGGTAGGAAAACTGACCTTAGGAATATGCCAAGTATTACTAGGGTGGAACATGATATGAGCACAAGATCAAGCTATGGTACGATTGCAAAAAAATGATGGAAGGATAGATGGAATGTAGTGGATAAGTGAGTCATGAAAGTCCTAGTGGATGGAGAGTACTTTATTTATGCTTGGCTTCTGTTTGCTAGGTTTTCACCAAGGTACTTGTCCAAAGCACCACCAAAGTGGTTTTCACTAGAGGATGATTTTTTTCTTTATTGTTTTCAATCCTTTTTCTGATTTTTTTTTTTGGGATTTTTGTATTTTTGTATTTTTTTGTTATCACCAAGATGCCTATTTTCCAGGTTTTCATCAAAGTGACCATTTTTTCAGGAAATTTTTTTATTTTTATTTTGTATTTTTTAGTTCTATGCCATTCAATTTTTTAGGCATAAAACTTTTTAAGATGGGAGTTGTTCATGGGCTCTTGAAGGGGTTTGTCTTCTGGTGTTGATAACTTGTAGGCTCCTAATTTATAGCTTGCTATGATGACGAAAGGTCCCAACCAGTTGGGCTCAAATTTTCCTTTGCTTTCTCAATTTGGCACATTCTTCTAGTTCTCCTTTAGCACAAGTTCACCGACTTGGAAGGTGCGTCTCCTGATCTTCTTGTTGTAGCTACACTTTAGGCGGTTCTGATAGACTTGTAGATGGTTGAGGGAATCCATGCGCTATTCATCTAATAAATCCAGCTCATTTAACCTTGAAACCTGATATTCCTCATCTGTAATGAGGTTTTGCAGTGATATCCTTAATGATGGGAGCTCGAACTCAATTGGGAGGATGGCTTCTGATTCGTAGACCGGGGAGAACGGGGTGGTGGCTATTGGTGTGCAGATGCTGGTGTGATAGGCCCATAAGGAATGATTTAGCTACAGATGCCAGTCATGACCAATGTCATTGACTATCTTCATGAGGATTTTAAAGATAGTTTTATTGGTGCTTTCTGCTTGGCCATTGCCTTGAGGATAGTACAAAGTGGAAAAGCGATGTTGGATTTTTAATTTTTCACATAAGTCACAAACATCCGAGTTTTTGAAAGGTGTCCCATTATCTAAGATGATGGCTTGGGGGACACTGTACTGAAAAATGAGGTAGTTAAGGATGAAATTGGATATCTGCTTTCCTGTTATGTAGGTCATGAGAATGGCTTCGACCCACTTTATAAATTACTCCGTGGTGGTGATGATGAATTTGTGGCTGTTGGATGAGGTGGGTGTGATTTTTCCAATGAGGTCAAGCCCCCACTGTGAAAAGAGCCAAGGTTTAACAATAGGATGAAGCTCTTGAGTTGGTGCATGAATAAGGTCTCCATGTTGATGGCACTGTAAACACTTTCTGAAAAAGTCATGCACCTCTCTTTCCATTGTTGGCCAGTAGTATCCTGTTCTTAGAAACTTCTTAGCCAAGGTCATACCACTTGAGTGTGAACCAAAAATGCCATTTTGTACCTCAGTTAAAGTAGTCAGGGATTCCTTAGTGTTCAAGAAACACGACAAGGTTCCTTCAATACTCCTACGATAAAGGGTTTCTCCTAGGATGACAAAGCAGGTGGAATTTTTGACAAAGCCTCGATTAAGGTTTGGAGTTATATCAGTGGGAAAGACTCCTATTCTTAAGTAGGTGTAAACATCATGATACTAGGGATCACCAGGACCAACGAGTTCACACACAAATTCAAACTCCTATACCTTGAATGCTGGTATGAGAAGTTGCTCTACCAGGAATTTTTTCTTTGGGACATTTCGCGAGATTTCTAAGAGTGATCCAATTATCGCCATTGCGTCCAGTGCTTTGTTGTTTTCTCTAGGCAACTGTTCAAATGTGATATCAATGAATGACTTTTTGAGGCTCTTGACTAACATCTTGTATGGAGTTAGCTTATCATACTTTGTCTGATATTCATCATTTACTTGATTGATTACGAGCTGAGAGTCCCCATATAATTTTAAAGCCATGATCTGCCATTGTACTGCAATCCTTAAGCCTATGATGAGAGCCTCATAATCTACTATCTTATTTGTGCATGAAAATGATAGTTTGTAAGATTTGAGAATGTAGTCTCCTTGGGGAGCTATGAAGAAAATTCCTGCCCTTGATCCATGTTGCATGTAAGATCCATCAAAATAGATCTTCCATTGGTGTGCAAAACTTAGGCTAAATATTGATTCATTTGGGAATTCTGAAACAAGTGGGTTCTTTGCATAAATAGGAGCCTCTGCTAGCTGATCTGCAATTACTTTTCCCTTGATAGCCTTGTGCTCCACATATTCAATTTCATGTTTTGTTACTATCATGACCCACTTGGCTGCCCGTCCTATGAGAGTCGCTCTAGAAAGAAGGTATTTGAGGGGATCTATCTTCACAATCAACTTGATTTGATGAGCAAGCATGTAGTGTTTGAATTTCTGTGCTGCAAATACAACTACTAGACAAGCCTTTTCAATGGGAGTATATTTTAGCTTGTGTCCCACCATAGTTCTACTGATATAATATATTTATCTCTCTCTTCCGTTTCCATCATGTTGAGCTAATAGAGCACCGAGAGCTGCCATGGTTGTTGAAATATACATGATTAATGGCTTTCTTGGGATTGGTGACATCAAAACTAGTGGTATGAGTAGATATTCTTTTATTTTACTAAATGCTTGATCACACTTTTCATCCCACTTATATGTTACTCCCTTGTGGAGTAGATGAGAGTATGGGATTTGTTTATCCGCCAGTTGTGCTATGAATCCGCGGATCAATTGGAGCCTTCCTTGTAGGCCTTTGCATTGTTTTAGTGTCCTGGGTGCTTCCATGTCAAGGATCACGTTGAATTTGGTGGGATCCACTTCTATTCCTCTCATTGATACTATATATCCCAAGAGTTTTCCTGATTGCACCCCAAAGATGCATTTCTTAGGGTTAAGTCTAACCTTATATTTCTCAAATCTATCAAAGATGGCACTTAGAGATGCTATGTGATCCTATCTTTTCCTTGACTTGGCCAATATATCATCCATAGTTTTTTGAATCATGTCATGAAAAATTAGTGTCATGGCCCTTTGATATGTTGCTCCTGCATTCTTTAGCCCAAATGGCATCATGTTCCAGCAATAGGTGCCCCATAGACATGCAAACACTATCTTATGTTGGTCTTCCTTTGCTATCATAATCTAGTTGTACCTTGAGAAGCCATCCATCAATGATAGCATCTCATGTCTGGCCATCATGTCCACTATCATATCAATGTTGGGTAGTGGAAAGTCATCCTTAGGACATGCTTTGTTTAGGTCTCTAA
This sequence comes from Sequoiadendron giganteum, assembly GCA_007115665.2. Lineage (NCBI taxonomy): Eukaryota > Viridiplantae > Streptophyta > Pinopsida > Cupressales > Cupressaceae > Sequoiadendron > Sequoiadendron giganteum. Next base: position 83,968,252 of record CM021105.1, read on the forward strand.
AATCGGTGTAGATATAGATGCCCCCATTCTGCTTTGAAACTGGCACAAGATTTGACACCCATTTTGGGTAATCAATTGGGCATATAAAATTGACATCCAGGAGTTTCTATAATTCTACCTTGAATAGCAAGGCTATCTGAGGGTGCATCTTTCTCTACTTCTGTCTTACTGGCTTTGCCCCTGGGTAGACAACTAAATGATGAACTATGACTTCCAGATCAAGACCTGGCATGTCGGAATAAGTCCACACAAATTTCACCTTTCTTTCTCTTAGGAATACCGCTAAGAGTTCTCATTCTTATGTGAGAAGTGATTCAACATAGAAGGTGATGTGTGGTGTTGCTTTTGTTCCTAGATTGATAGGATTGCACTGTTCTGCTAGAACTACTGATTTCTCTTGATGAAGTGTAGCAGGGGGAGATTGAATCCTTCATCCTCCAATGCCTCAGAGAGGTTTTCACCATTGTATGCATTCTTTATTTTTACTATTCTATGGTTAAAGAGTGTCACAATGTGGTTTTGACTCAATGACCTTGAGCTTATTCTCATTCTTTTTCTTTTGTGACTGAAGGACTCAATCGTCTCCCTGTAATAGGCCTATGTGTCTAGTGTGATGTTGAATCCAACTTTATGATCTCCACATGGTACTGTATCCCTTAGTCCCATGAATTTTGAGAGTGCCTCATCATTTTCAAATGTGTCTAGAATCGATGGTCCTCGATCGTAATTGATGAGTTGTGGGTAAACTAGGTTTATTTTGTGAGTTTGGCGATCTGAATCAAGGGGTGAGGCACTAATCATGAGTAAGGAGGAGTATTCAAAAAGTGTAGGTAGGCTAGTTATGGTATCCTCATCATCACTACTACTATAGACATTAGTTATGTCGAAGGTGAAATTATCCAATGGTAGGCCTGTTGATACGAGTAGTTGAAGGGTGGCCGCTCATAACTAAGGGGGAGACCTGACTGCTCTATTAGGGGTATGTCTACCATGTACAAATATAATCAGAGGGTTACATCCAAGACCAATATTCCTCATTCATCTTTCTACAATGATGGGATCCATTCATCCATCATTGATCTTTCGAAGGATTTCATTTCTGTGGTAGCCCATACCAAGCATCATTTGTAGTCCTCTGCTAGTTTCATCCATGGGTAGGGTGGATACGGGCCTTTCATGTTGGTATAGTGAGATTGAAATGTCTCTTTCATCCAAATTTTCCCAACTTAGACCCCCCCAAAGGGCATAATCTAGAAGGGTCTACCTTGAAAGTGTGGACAAGTGTTTCAACTAGTTGGGATTACCCATGTGACTTAGGAGATTGAGGTAACTCTCCTACATCAAAACATTCTTCTTCATTCTATAATCTCCACACTCATTGTCTTGGATCATGAGCTTGATGTCAAACATATCGGGGATGGAGGGTGTCTCTGTTGCAGAAGTGGAGGTGAGGCTAGATGGATCTATATAGGGAGTGGAGGGGCCTTCATCATTCTTTGGAACTTGGGAAACTTTGTAGAACTTCGCCTCCAAGTTTTTGCAATAGGTGAATGGCTTCAGATCACCATGTATTGTGACCTCATTTTGATATGAAAATTTCAGACATTGGTGAAATGTTTAGGTGACCGCTTTCATTCCATGGATCCATGGGCATCCTAGGAGGCTGTTTTAGGGAAAATCAAGGTCAAGGACTTGGCATGTGGTTTCCATAGTAGCTGGCCCAACTTGGATTGGGATCTTGATAGTGCCTTGAGATAGTATTAAATGGTCATCATATGCTCTGATGGTAACACCTTTGTTTTTATCGATGGAGTATTCTGAGATTCCCAAGTTCTTTATGAGTTTAAGCAAAAAAATGTTGAGGCTTGTGCCTCCATACACCAAGACCCTTTTGACCTTTTTCTTGTGAACCAAGACTTGAAGGTGGAGTGCATAGTTCTGAGATGGCTGGGCAGGGAAATATTAATTGGAGAAGGTGAGGAGATTTGGGGTGACGATGTTACCAACCATAGCTTGGAATTTTTCCATATCAAGGTTAGTAGAGATAGTGGATGAAAATAATGCTTCATCAAGGATTTTCCTATGGGTGGTGGAAATTTTCAGTAACTCCATGATAGAGATCTGAGCGGGGGTTCTTTTTAGTTGGTCATTGACGTTATAATCATAGGGAATGGCTTTCGGATTTAAGATGGGGGTCTTAGATGGCTGCAATTCCCTTGCAATAGTAACCTTTCCACCATGTGTGGTGATTCCATAATCAATGTTGGCTCCTTTGACGCTAATGATAGTGACCATTTCATCTATGCATGCGACAATGTCTTCATATATAAGGTTTGCACTAGCATACTTTTGTTTCCCTTTATTTTTCCCTTGGTTATTTCCTTGATTGTTTCCTTGATTATTTCCTTGATTGTGATTAGGCATTAGATTCGTGTATATTTTGAGATCTTTATTTCTAGTGGGTTGCTCGGTATTTATGATTTTGTCCTCAATAAGATCTTGGATGATGTTTTTCAATCTCATGCAATTTGCGGTTGTATGCCCTTTGAATTTATGAAAATCGCAAAGGAGATTTTTTTGTACCATGGTGGTTTTTTCATGGGTTCCACATATTGCTTAGAATTGGAAATTTTGAGAAGGTTCTCTTTAACCAACTTCTTCATTATAGATTTGATTGAATCCCCAAGGGCCGTGAACTTTCACTTGGGAGGATACTTTTTTCGGGGAGGTGGTCCTCCTTGATTGTTCAGGTTATTTATTTGATTGTTCGAAGATGGTTGTTTTTGTGCTACCATATTGGTTTGCACATTGTTGCGGTTGTGATTCTATGGTTGATGATGGGTTTGAATATTTTTCTTGGGAGCACTGATGACAACCTTTGCATCAACCACTCCGTCATTTGAGACATTTTTGTTCCTCAACCATGTGTGATGTTTATCATTATGACTGGTGGATGGGCGGTTATCCTATTGTGCATAAAACGTAGATGCGCCCCCTTGCATAGTAAGGGCTCTTTCGATATTGAGCACCTTTGGGATCAATTGATCATATGCTGTAATGCATTTCAATTTTAGATAGAATGCCAAGTTTTCATCCAGATTGGCTATGATTGTGAAAACTTGTTGTTCTTCTAGCATGGTCCATTTGCTCAAGTTGGCCTTGGATTACCATCTTTGCAAGAAGAAAGTGAATATCTCTCCTTTTCCTTGTTTGAGTGCTAACAGTTCCTCTAGACTAACATCCATACCCATGTTGAATGCATAGTTTTTGAGGAATCCATCCATAATTTCTTGGAATGTTTTGATGCCTCTAGGTAGATGAGAGAACCATTCCTTGGTAGTACCAGTAAGGCTCCGAGGAAATAGTCGCATTAGATACTATCATCATATGCAACTTCCATGGAATGCACTTGAAACTCCTTGACATGATTTTTAGGGTTTCCCATCCCATTCTATTTGTCAAATTTGGGGATTTCAAATCCCTTTGGGAATGGTACCATTGTAAGACTCCTATCAAAAGTATCAAAAGGATAGGAGCACAAATTTCTTGAAATTCTGGTTGTTTTTCCTAACTGAAGGTCCAACACTTGTTGCGAGAGCAGTTTGATCTATGCTGCAACATTGTTTTATGAATCAGGAGGTGGGATGAATGTGTTTTGAGGCATTTGCAGTGTTTGATTGATGAGTGGGGTATTGGTGGGGGTTTGCTGCAATATTTGTTGTGTGTTTAAGGCTTGCTGATATGCCTGCATTTGTACCAACAATGCTTGTTGTTGGTCCTGATGTTGTTGTTCCAACAAAGCTTGTTGTTGGTCCTGCTGCTATTGGTCTCAAAAATCTTGTTGTTGGTCTAGATGTTGTTGCACCAACAAACCTTGTTGTTGGTCTAGCTTCTTTTGTGCCGACAAAGCTTGTTGTTTAGCTTGTTGTTGTGCCTGCAAATCTCGTAGGGATTATTGGTATGCCTATTGATGGATTTCTTGTTGTTGTGCATGGTACTATGCTTGTGCCTGCTGAGCCTAGTGTTCGGCTTGAGCCTGAGCTTGTGCTTGTTGGGCTACTTGTGCTGCTTGCATAGCTTGTGTGGCTTGTTGGGCTTGTGCGTCTTGTGTGGCTTGTACAGCTTGAGCATCTTGTTGGGCAGATAATTGCACTTGTGCTTGCTGAGAATCCAACTATGCATCTTGTTGGTTTTGTTGAAGTACCCTTTGGTGGGTGGATTTTTGAACTACCTGAATCATGGTGACGAATGAATTCGTCATGTTAGCTTTTGGTGGAATCGGTGGTGGATTGGGAATGGTGTCGACCATTGTGATGAGTGGAAGGGTCGTGTTGGTGATTGAGGTTTGGGTTGTGGGTGGTGTGATCGAGATGCTTGGTCCGTGGGAAATCATGCTTTGAGAGATTTGGGGACTGGTGGATGTGTTGACCGTTGCCATTCATTTTTGCAATACTGATGGAAAAATGAGGGGTTTTGATGTGATTCTTAGATTGCTTTGGTTTGGTAGATTTATGGCGGGTAGGGGGGAAAGCCCAACCCAAAAGATGATAAAGATGTTAGAGGTAATGGAGGGAATGGTGGTGTGTTCCCTTGGAAAATTGATGACGAGGAAGGATCAATGACTCCCCCTGTCCCAAATAACCCACCCTCTCCTTGCGAAATCATGGGGAGAGAAGTTTGTATATTCAATGGATAGATTGGCGTTGCATGAAATGAGGATGAGTCCGCATGATTATGTAAAGTAAGTGGAACATATGGGTGTAATGACTTTAGCAGGATGGAATTATCCGTTGTTATATTGATATTCATTTCTCTATTATTTACAAGGTGATGCAAACATACGGGTGTAATGACTTTAGCAAGATAGAATTATCCGTTGTTATATTGATATTCATTTCTCTGTTATTTACAAGGTGATGCTTTTGGATTTCGTGAAGCATGGCACTTCCCTTGTTAACAACTAGTAGGGTTGAAGTGATTGTTGATATGATTTGGGGAATATCCTGAGTGATGTTTGGAAGTGATATTGGAGGTATGCTCACAAGAGGCCTTTCCATATTGGTACTCACGTCAAAGTCAAAAGGGAGTTTAGCCCCTTCTTTTGTTAACACACGTATATATAAAGAGGGATTAAGTTTCAACATGGCATTGATGATTCTATGATTCTCAAGATTCTGAACCATTTCAGTTATTTCCTCTTGCGTCATTCCTAAGTCATCATCGGTGACGTCCTCTACATGACCCTCTTCTTGAGGGCTTTTCGATGTTAGAGAGGAGTTGTTTAGAGGGTTGCTTGATCCTACAGAATTTATTTTAGGAGCCACTTGACTTAGGTCACTTCAAGTTGATGTTTCCTTAGTGATATCCATGTTCCTTGTGTGTTGTGATATTGTTTGAACCATAAAATAGAAATCATTTGATCTTAATCCTAGGTACAAAAATTAGAAGAACTAGGAGAGTCTAAGGATCAAAAGTGATGATGGGGATAAGATAAATGGAAAATGGATGATGCAGATGAATGAAACTATTGAAGAACCTTGGGGGGGATGCTAAAATTTTTAGGGCTTGAATTGATTTGATTTTGATAGTTTGACTAGGTGTGTTAAGCCAATAAAAGGGTGATCCCACAAAGTTGGTTTACAATTTCTGAGAGGAATTGATTTTTGTTGAAATCACATATTTTTAGAAAATATAATGATTTAAGCCTTAAAAATTTCCATTTTAAGGATTCCAATTGAAGAGGGTTTGATCAAACCACCTTAGATTAAACACCCTTGGATAGAATCTCGCTAGTTTTAAACCATACCTATAAATGAGTCTCCTGTACACCTATCAAAATGCTAATAAAAAATCACTTTTGATTTACCTTTTGGGGTATCAAATGAATTTATTTAAAATTTACTTGAAATGATTATGGTATTCCTTGGAACGAGCTCTCCAGTAAATATAATTTTAATATATTTTTGTTTTGTTATGTATTTGTTTTTTTAGTTTTATTAAACATAGATTTTCATTGAAAATGAAGGTCTTTGTTCTACACATGTGGAAAAATAGTAGATTATCAATTTTGTTTTTGAAAAATATGAGTGCACCAGATATTGAAGTCCTTCATCCAACAAAAAAAACAAAATTGAATTTCGATAAATACAAAAATGTTACGCTTTATATGGTCGCGCTATGTATGAATTGTAATTGGTTTGACTTCGAAACTTGATTAAAGAAAAAATATTCAATAAAAAACTATCTAACCAAGTGGAAGAACTATATATCGAACTTAAAAATCTAAATTCGAAATAATTAGAATTTTATCGTTCATGGAAAAAATTTATGCACTATACAGTGTGTCACTTTTTTAAAATGTTGTTTTTTGAAAAATACCAGTTTTCATGGGAGATGGAAAAAGAAGTCCAATCTGATTCCAAAAATTTTAATTTTAATTTTTTTAGAATCTATAGACAAAATGTGACGAGACTCTAGTTTGCATAATCTTCAAATTCCTCACGGTTTAGCCGCTATAGGTACCCGAATGTGAATATTTAGTTTAAAATAATAATTTCAGTGCCCAGTTTGGCCAAAAATTGTAAACCACTATTGTGGGATCACCCAAAAGTGATTATGAACTTGTAAACCTTAGGAAGTTGTGTTATCCTAGAGGTAAATTCATTCAAGAGGATTGATAGTTTGACTAAGTGTATTAAGTCAAACAAGGTGATGCTGATTTTGCCTATAAGTTTAGCATGAATGATGTTTCAAATTTCTCAAGAGTTTGTTGATGAGATGAGATTTGATTTTGATGATGGAGGGATAGATGAGAGTGATGATTTTGATCCTAGACTTGACATAGACAATACTCTTTCTTACAAGACCTCGGTATTGAAGAACATGCCATACTTCCTATGTGAGAAAAAAAAACATTTGAAAAAGAGTTGGATTTTGTTGATAATAGAACTCATACACAATTGGGTTGTTCTTTGAAGCCTTCTTGTAGAAATTATATACCAATCTTTCTCTAACCTCAAGAATCATAGAAAAATTCTCTTCACCAGCCTTTGGACTAAGCTTCTCGAACCTTGGTTTTTGGATTTTTATTTTACGAGAAATCATTTGAGAGAACACATGTGTGAGGTCCAATTATCCTTATCTTTGCTTAATGAGTTCCTTTTATAAAAAACAATTTATTGATTATGATTTCAAACTAAATGTCTATGCCTCAATTCCTTTTCATTCCACAAGGTCCATTATGTGAAAACCAAGGTTTCAAGAGCACAGTTTCATAGGTTGAATTTAGTGAAAACAAATGATGATTAAACCCAAGTACTTAGAAACCTCTGCGGATAGAATCCCTAGAGAAAGCAAGAGCACTTAGGTTTTTCAAAGGATATTTGTTTCCTCCAAAGGGTTTGAAATTTTTGAAGCTTTTGTGAATGTTTGTTTCCCAATGTTTTAGATCCAAGAAAAGTGTTTTGATTTCAATGATATGCACATCCCTAGACTGAAAAGACAATATTTGTTGGGTTCCCACTTGGATAAATCCAATTGTACATATTTAGTATGAATTATTAGATGCTTAACCACACTAGCTCCCCCTTATAGTGCACTCGCTTCTCGAGTCAATCAAGCATCATTACCCATGAATCTCCCATGACATACTTTTCATCTCTACAACAAAACTGCATGTATATGTGGGGCGGCTTCAAAGGACATGACATTTTGCACCAACAAATAGTTAAGGATTTTTGCCTTTGCTAGACAATGGTTTTAATGAGGGCATTCCATTCATGGGGGACTATCCATGTGGCGAGAGACCATTGCTGCCCTTCGTTTTGGAATAATCCTCGTGATATTTGCCTTTATTCCAGTATCCACACTTATATCCTGGGTGGAAGTCACTTGGCTTTAGCATGTTCCTAGTTGGGTCATTCCGTTGATTGATTAATTTTTCCCACAAGTCAGGCCCACTAAGATAAAGAAAAGAAAGAAAGCATATCCCGTCATTCAATCGACCTTCATTGAAAAACAAAGGGAGAACACTTGCAATATTCCATGTTCACACTTGCAAGATTGGTTCAATTTTAATCCCCAAAATGAAATGTGGAGGTAATTACCTTACTCAACTTAAGATCACCAAAAGGGCTTTTGATTCTCAAAATCGCCTTGCGGTGTGAGAGAAGCACATACATCTTTTAGATGGTATTACTTTGAGTAAGCAATTACAAAACAAAATAACACTTGTTCATTTTAAGTCCACAAAGAAAAAGTGAATTCTTTTTATAGCACCAAATCAAATGTGGGATTTTCCTTGTTCAATTGTTAAACCTTAAACCAAATCTAGTAGGTTGTTCTAAAGTTATTTTTAAGCCCTTTCTTTGCAAAATTTGAAAGAAAATTTGTATTGTTCTTTTTATGGCCCAAAAGGAAATTCAGTGTTCCCTAAAGCATGAAAGATAACAAATTTCTTAAGAGAGATTGAGAATTCTCTAAGAGTGTTAAACAACACTAAAGTGTTTAAAAACATTTGGTATAAGATGATAATGATGTCATAATGTAAGCTTCCACTTTGCTTTCCTCCTTGTCCTAACCTGCAAAATGATTAAAACCAGGAGATTCAAAGACAACAAATAGGTTAATAGTTCACAAAGCCGAAAACAAAAAGGCATATGTCAAAAAATGAAATTTGATATTTTTACTGTTATCCAGCGGTGCAGTTAGCAAATGCAGAGGAGTTCAGAAACTCCAGAGGCACAATATAGCACCACTAACGACTGAGAGCGGTGCTCTACAATAATACATAAAGCGCAAAAGTGGTGCTATTTAGGCCAGTGACACAGTTTGGAGTTAAGAAACCTTCGGTGTAGTTTAAAAATTCAAAATTTGTGGGTGAGAAGACTCCAGTGGTCGAGTTTGGAGTTTGGAGTGGTGCAATATAGCGTCGTTGGACTGTGAGTAGTGCAATTTCCTGTAGGCACAAAAAATATCAAAAAACCACAGATTTTTGGAAAAATGTGATGAATTTCTCCAAATCAGCCCTCCTTTTATCACCAAAATGTGAACCCCAATCCTATACCTGCACAAACACATCAAAAAAACACATAGTTAGGTTCATATGCAAGTGATAATCAAGATTCCCAATGAAATTCATTAACAATGCTCAATAATAGGAAAATGAAGAACAAAACATGGAAGATAAATGAAATCCTAATTAAGCATGCAAATCCTCAATCCCATGGGAGAATTGGTGCCAATTATGTGTAGAAGTTGGCCTTTTCCCAACTCCTATGATGCAATTTTAATGAGTGATCCACTTTGATGCAAATTCAATCAAGCTCCATGATGAAAAACCTGCATAACCTAGCTAAGAACTTGATAAAATGGATGAAAGTATATATGCTTGAGGATGAATTTGAGTATAGTAAGCTTGCTCAATTTTTGGATGATAGAATGAGAAGAAGAGTCTCTCATTTATAGATTTCCAAATTGGAAGAAAGAGTGAAATTGAGCAATGTGGGATCATTGAACACCCAATGGCCAAGTGCCACTTGTTAAGATGTGAATGGTTGAATGTTGTGCAAGTTTTGATCAAAGTGCTAATAAATGACATTAGGTGGAATTTCAAATTAGTGAAATGACTTGTTGGAGAGGGAATAAAATGGAGTTATGGCCACTTGGCTCAAGGCAAAAGGACTTGTAAGGTGAAATAAATGCCTTGTTGGAAGGACCAAGTCCACTTGAATTTGAATTCAAATTTTGAGGGAATATTCCCCTTTTATGCCATGTGAGGGAAAATAGGATATTTAATAAATCAAAGTAATTAATTTATTGTGCAAGTTGCATTCTCTAGAGGATGTGATATAGATTAAGATTAAATTAACCAAAGTTTAAATAATTTAATGAGGAATTTAAGAGGTGACAATTTAGACTTAAATTTATGAATTGAATTAAATCAAATTGAGAGGAAGGGTTTAAATAGATAAAAGTTTTTATTTATTTAACTAAAGGAGAAAATGTTAGATTAAATCAAATAAGGCTTAATTTATTCAATTTAATAAGAATTTAGGGATTTAATCAAACAAGACAAATTATTTTATTAAAGAGGGATTGAGAATTAATTAAATTAAATTGATTAATTTAATCAATAGAGGAGAAAGACCTAATTAAATAAATAATGATTTATTTAATTAAGAGATGAAAAGTGATGATAAGCTGAGAGTATGATTTAGAACGAAACGGTGTTAGTAATCAAGATCAAGTGCGTCGGTCAATTTTCCATGTCTACAACTTTTGATCACTTCAAATTTCAAGGTGAAACTTAGTGAAATGACCTTGTATTTGTACATACTTGTCCTTAATTTCTTGAAATTCAAATATCACAAGTCGACATTGAATAATGGATTTGAAAACATTAAAATAATTCCAAAAACATAATTTAAATTTAAGTCCAAAGGTCTAGGGAGGACCCATTCGCCCATGGGTGAATGGGTCCCAAGTCCTTATACTTGGAACACACATTACTCAATGTAAAGTGTTATGTTTAAGCATTAATTATTATCGAGTTTCCCCTAAGTGGAGATGAAGATGTTTTGATTTTTGTCTATGATTCCTTTTTAGGGAAAGAGGAAAGTGAGTCTCTTGATAATGGTACTAATACTATTTTGAGTGAAAGAAATAAGATTGTAGTGATGTTATGTCTTATAGAAGGAATTGAAACAATATAATTTCATGGAGGAGACATGGTGGAAGGAGAGTAAAAAGATAAAATAGTAATAGAGGTAATGAAGTACATATTTTTGTTGAATGTGGAGGTATATGTTTGATTGTTAATTCTGTTGGAATATATTGGTGGGAGGTTACGTTAAAAGTTTTGAAATACATGAAGGGTAGAGGAGTAAATATGAAAGGATATAATGTTGTAAGATTTCATAATTTGATGAATAAGAAGATTCTAGTGGATAAGGCAATGAGGTGGATCCAAGATAGACATAGGGTCTAAAAATGTTTCTGAGTGCAACTCATGAAACATTTCTTTCTACTTGGGGTGTCTAATGTAGGAGCATCTTAGGTGAAAGTGCAATCAACATCAACCAAAAAAAAGAACGATTTAAATTTGTATTTTTATTTTATTTTAATAATTTGTGTGTGAGAACTAAATTTCACATTAAGGCCAAAATATTTGTTTAATATTTGGTTAAATTTGAATTGCTGCATCATTTTTTATTTTGGAGTCAATTTAAGTGACATGCTTGGTGTTTTAATGCAAAAATCATATCTTGGCATGAGATGTTTAGGGAATTACAAGTGGGAACAACTCATTAGAGCCATTCAACTATAGCATGGAATATTCGGACTCCCAAGTTGTGTAACTATTGATTTTTTCTAAGCTTGGCTCCTATTTGTGAGGAGGTAGTTGTTTTTTCTTGGTTAATTATGGATGGAGGTTACAAAAAGATGAATTTTAGAATTTAATTATTTTAAATTTATTTTTGAAATCACATTGTCCATTTCTTGGTGTAGATAATTGGGAATTATAGGACGTCTGAGGGAGTTGAATTATATGCTTTATTTTGGTCATTTTGAAGTGTTGTTGCTTCTAGATTAAAGTTGGTGCTTCCTAGGCATGGATTTTTTAAGAAAGAAGGTAGAAGCCTTGATTTTGAAGGTCTTAGAAAGTGTTGAGACAAAAAGTGGAAGATTAAATACATGGTTGAAGGTGGATTCATCCATAGATTAAACATTGCAAGTGCAAATTTTTGTTGTTTGAAGTTTGTAGTGAAGGGATAGAAAGTGCAACTATGTTTTCTTAGTACGTTCATGTTTAAAATTTGATTATAATTTATTTTTACTATTGTATATCAGTCCTATTGACTTTAATATTTGACATAATCAAATATATGGATGTTTGTAAGTCATTTTTGCAAGTTTGAATTAATGGAAATTTCTTCATAGTCGCTATTTTACATTTAAATATTTGTTTTTTTTAATGGTCTTTGAGAGAGGATTTGATAGTGGGATTTAGAGAGTATTACCTCTTGCATCAATGGTATCAAAGCATGTGTTTGTGCTTTTGATAGGTTGAGTTTTTATTTACATCATTATCCTTACCCTCCATCACTCTCTACTTCTCTCCATCTATTCTCTCCCACCATCCCTCCTAACCTTCATCTCCCTCCATTTGTCCCTCCTTCCCTCCCCTCTCTTTCTACATATCTCTCCCTTATCCAAGCTATAATTCTCTCTATATCCCCTACCTACCTCCATCCATCTCTACTTATCTTTGTATGCCCTCTCCCTTCATCCCTCCAAAAATGCCTCTCTCCATCCACCGCTCCCTTTATCCCTCCCTCTCTCCCTCATTTTATCCCTCCCACCCTACCTCTCCCTCTCTCTATCTACCCCTCTCTCTACCTATCCCTCCCTACCTCCATTCCTCTCTTGTTTTGCATGTCTTGCTTGTCCTTAAGGGAGCATATTATTTCCTCCATATATTTAAATGTGGAGTTCTAATTTAGCTTTTAAAATTATTTCAAATTTTGAAAAACACTCCATTTTGTGCCCTCATTTATTTTTTCCAAAATGATTGAGACGTGAAATTTACCTCAAAAGTGTGTGGTTGGGAAATTTTTGTTACTAATGGGTATTCTTAGAAATTTAAAATTTAAAAGTTTAAGCACTCTTTAATAGTGCATTTGGAAAATGCATGGTTTTTCCTTTGTTAAATATTTTTTTTAAAAAGAATTTCTCATTCATGTTTTGGATAAAATTTAATACAAGAGAATCTAAATATCCTTTTTTTTTGAACTTGAAAGCAAAGGGTATTTTTGAAAAAGTGAATTTTGAATTTTAAAATTTCAAGCATTTATTTAATGTTGCATTTGGAAAATATATGGTTTTTCCTTTACTATGTCCTTGGACTTAATTATGGATTTAATTACCCATTTTATAAACATCTTCAAAAAATAGAACAATGAGAATGAAAATTAGCATTTAATATTTCCCCCAACATTTTAGGCCCTAAATTTGATGGGTTTGGTCTAGGGAACCCCACACCCTAGAATACTTCTTTTTGGATATGTTAGTGTCAATTTTTTATTTGAATTTCCAAAGTCATTTTTCAGCTATTGGTATTCGATTTTTGGGAAATTAGAAGAATTGCATATAAATGCAAAGTATTTTCACCATTTTAAACCTAGCACTTTCTTTGAGAAAATTAATGATCCTAAAAGCAATATAGTATATTAAAGAGTAGAATTATAAACATTACTGCAACATTCATTTTAGTCAAGCATCATGCCAATCATTAATAAATTTTTAATGTAATTTTTTTCATGTTTTGTGTTCATTTGTTTTTTTAGTACAAGCACTTGTAGGAATTCAATCAAGAAATCATATTCTTCTTAAAGGTGATGAGTACATGACTTCAATCCATGAAGGAATTCAAATTTGAGTGGCGAGTTGCAAAATTATTTAATTCATTACTTTTTTATATTTTAGCCTCTGCCCAAATGAGGGTAGGTTCTCTTTATACATCATAATAATCATTGTGGAGGTAGAAATACCAAAAAATGGTTTTCAATTTTGTAAGCCCCTATATGACACAACCCTTTCCCCTCTTTCATGTTTGAAGGATTTCATATCTAAAGAAAAGTGGAGGAAGATTAAAAAAATATTTTTCATACATGCATTCAGGACATGTAAGTTGTCGACATAAAAACTAGAGTTTTACATCTACAGATGAAGTTTTGATATTGACCTTGAGAGAAAAAGACCTACAGACTAGAGGATACATGCTTGTGGTTTTAGATCTTGAAAAAAAGGAGCCTAGTCTATGGTTCACAATTCCCTTGAGCCAATTCAAAAATAAATTTATATGCCATGTTCCTCTATTTCTACTCACATTTCTAGAATCAATTTTATATTTCTCAGAAATCATAATAGTTTACTGCATTTTAATAGTTAACCTAAGAACAACATTGCATCTTAAATTTCAGTCAATTAATAATTAATATACATCATTCAAAATAACAAAAACATATAAAACAAGGATTAGAACCCTGATCTACCATTTTGACTCTTTCTTTGAGGTTTGTAGTCAAGTGGATTTGAGATCATTTCTTATCCTTAATGTCTTGTATTGGGAGAAGTGTGATTTAGGACCTAAATCCCTTTTCTCAATATTTTTTTTTGGTGAGCCTAACTATTTTTACACTCTAAATCCTCTAAAATCTAAAATATACCATTTTAAACTCTAAGTATGATCTTAGGTTGTTTACATTCATCATTTGTGCACTCAAATTCATCATAAAAAACCATTGAAAAAGTGAAAATTTATTACATTTTTCATTCATAAGACAAATAGGGTGAATTTCAGTTGTTGCAAAGTGAATCTAGTTCATACATGCATCGATAAATCCTCAGTAAGTTATATAAATTATGAAAATAAAATTTGGAAGTGTTTGAAGTGATCATTTAGGCACATGCATATAGTGAAAATATGAAAATTTGCATTTTTTGTGGCAAAAAATGATAGAAAATTTTTACATTTCTAGATTTATCAAGTTAGGATCACTAAATTCATCTTCTTTACAATCTAAAATTTTCATTTGGAATCATATTTATTGCTTGGGAATTTTGACAGTTGCATGCATAGTTGTATTACATATAGTATATTTACAATTTGATGCATTTATGAAGAACTACAAACTCTTAGGCCTGAACAATTTCAAGATAGGACACTCAAACATTATAGAGCACATCCAAAATTTGGAGTTAGTAAAAATACCTTGTTGGTCTAAGGTGGATCACACCCTTGACCTATAAAATTTCATTCAAATTTGGATCATAGGTTTGTTTTTGTGTTCCCTATGTGGTTCTATCTTTTGATTTTGTAAGCTGTCTCATTTGATGTGTCTGCTCTATGCTTTCCTTTCTTAGTAGGATTAGTCAAGTGTTTTGAATGTCATATGAGCTTTATGAACTGATGTCCTAATAGTTACACCCTTGTGAGACAATTTTAGAATTATGGTCTCTCACACTATGGCCATATCCTTTGCGGTGCCTGAGTCCCATAACTCTTTCACACAAGATATTGCCTCTACCCAATTCATTTTGGATTCCCTTCCTAATCACACATTACCTATGAATTCCTTGTAATCCAACATTTATGTGGGAATAAAGGCTACTATTGTCCATGTTCTTAAAGAGAAACTAAAAAAATTGGATAAGGATTTAGAAGGTCTTCATGATTTCCTAAGTATTCAACCTTTGGCTGGAGAGATAGTGCCTATAATGGATAACCTTAGGAAGCTGATAAATGATTCTCAACAAATAGAAGTGATGCATAGATAGCTCACATAGTAGACACTAACATACCTACAATAGCTAGTTGTGCTGAAGCATTCAAAAATTCTCAAAACCAAGTAGGAAAGTAAGTTTCCTCCCTCGCAACCATGCCTTGTATTCCAACATTCACACCACCAACCATATCATAAAAAATAAAATATACATGAAATGGGGGAAAATGTGGGTGATGGATTTTGAATGTGGGTATGCACCTATACTTTCCTTCCTTATTTCATTAGGAAAAAGAGACCTCTTAGGGAAATATTGAATTTCAAAACTTACCTAAGTCAACCTTGATGAAGATCTTTCTATTTTCCTTATGACTTAGGATGGGGTAAATCAGCCTGAACTACACTTTTGGGAGAAAAAATAAAAATAGTAAATAAACCCAATTATGCAATGTAACTCTTGAAACATAAATTTAAAACCTTAATCTAGCAAAATCCACAAACATCTGGAAAATATGAGAAAGTTATGGTTTTATGCACCTATGATAGAAAGCTCTTGGTTAGTGTCATTCTGAGACTCATTCACCCTAGGGTGAACAGTTCTTGCTAGGACTTTTTGAAAATTCAAAATTATGATCTGTAGCATCTAATATGCTCTTCTATCTTGTACCTTTCAACCTTCACTTTCGAATATGTACCTACAACAAAAACTAATTTTTTTGGTTTGTTTGTATGGGGGTTTTCCTTGATCAAACCCCAATTTTGGTAAGTAAACCTTAATGAAAATTACAGATCTAAAAAATAAATATGTGTGTGAGCCCTAATATTAAGTGTGTCTAATATTGTTAAGATCTAACATGCAAAGAAACCCTATTAAAGTGTGTTAGAATAGGATCCCTAAATGAACTTGAATGATGAACACGAGACCTAGTTAGGGAGAAGTCAAATCCCCTAATAGATCAAAAATATGATTATACCTTGCTTTAGGTGGCTAGTAGAATGAAGATAGAAGATGGGATCACTAGGAAACACGTTATTAAATTAAGGGAAATGGCTAGTTGCATGTCCCAAAACCTAGAATCCATCATGATCCACCATAGGAATCAATCTTCAATCATGAACAATGCTTGATCAATCTTCACAAAATGAGCTTGAAGACATGTGAAAACAATTGAAATGCTGCTCCAAGACTTCGAATTTTCTTTCTTGACTGTTCTCCTTGACCTTGAATGCAAATCTTGTGAATATATTCTCAATCTCTTTTTCAACCTATTGTAAAATGTTGAAAAGACTAGGCTTTATGGGATTCCTTTCTAATTTCCTGATTATTAAATCTTGAAAGCCGACATTTAAAACTTGAATTTAAGACTTGAAAATGTTGACAAAAAATATTTAAATTTAAATTTGGGATCATAAAGGGGACCCAATCGCCCAAGGGCGAATGGGTCCTAGCCTAAGTTGCCAAGATTTTTGAATTTCGGGGTATTAAATTAATTAAATGCATTTATTCAATGCATGTTTTAATGTCAGAAAATGTTTAAAATAGGCCTTGGGATGCATAATAATGGAGTTTAGGGGCCTATTTACGAAGGGTAAAAATGCATAAAATTGAGGTCACTCAAATAGGTCCAAATTAAGTGTGAAATTGCACTATCACTTAAGAAGGAGTGCAATTTTCTACACTACATTTAGCCCCCACTTTAGAAGCCATATGACACTATGTGCATATGCAATCTAAAGGACTTAGATCATACTATATAAAGGATACTCATTGAATTTTACAAATAGGGAGAATGAAGCCCCCATTATAGTCGTTTGCAAAACCACAATGTTATGAATCAAATCCCTTGAAATCAATTAGTTAGTCATCCAAAATCAAACTTCTACATATAATCAAATTTGAGGGTACCTTGATGTATGCCCCTAGATTTTGCTTGCTTTATGGAGATGGAATCAAGGTAGCAATCTGACCACATCAAATATCTTTGTTTTATGATGTGAATGCGTTCAATAGGGTATTGAGTCTACAATACCACATATAGATAGGCATTAAATAAGATTGAGGATGAAAATATGAATCCAACACAACAAACAACATTGAAAACAAAGCTCTCTAGCCCCCAATATGGTGATTTGAATGAAATGTACTTAGTATAAAATATGATTTCTTTAATAGAGTTGAGTGAAAATGACATTTCTAACTATGATTTTGACATTTACCTTTTGAGAATTTACCTTGTTACAGAGTGATTGAAAATGATGAGTTGACACCTATATGAGCCTCCTAGGTAGATATTTATGAGATAAGGTGGCATCCGGTGTGCTTCGAGATATGGTTAGTCCATTGCTCTCTACTTTATCATCACATTTTTATTTTTGTATAGTTTTTTTCCATATTTTTAGGAGGTTCTGGGACCCTGTCCAAAAATGTCGCAAAGTGTCCTATTTTTTTTTGTAAAGTGTCCCAAAATGGTTAAAGTGTTTAGGACCCTCCCATCCAAAATTGGCCCAAGTGTCCAATTTTGACCCAAGTATCCTAGAGAAAATTTAATTTATTTTTAATTAATAGATGATTATTTTTATGCTTGTTATTGATGAATTATTTCTTCTTTTCTAGGTTCCACCTCGTGCAAGTTAGCCATTAGGAGGTAGACTATTTACATTTCTTTGGGAGGAGGTTACCGAACTGACCATGAAAGATGTAGATATTTTATGTGATGTTGGATTGTTTTGGATCTATACTATGCCACAAATGAGAAACCATGATGCCATGTTGATGGCATTAGTGGAGAGATGGGACACAAACACTTCTACTTTTGATCTACCGTTTGGAGAGATGATGATGACATTGGAGGATATTCATCATATCCTTAGATTACCCATATGGGGTGAGACCATCCACATTGAGGAGGACCACTCACACACATAGATGCATCAATGTATCAAGTACTGTATCAGTCAACCCATTACGCTAGTAAAGATCAAGGCATGAGTGGAGATTAAGTGGCTTCTACATGCACACTCATCATCGATGTGGAAGATTATGGTTGTTACTATGGAATCAACTCTTGTTCTGAATGGGTGACACTTAAACCTAGATGGTGGCCTCATTCACACTATGCACAAGATGGAGCATCATTGTATCATCTATGCATGGGGTCGTAGTATGCTAGCTTACCTTACTATGATCTCAAGTGGTTTTTATATAGAGAGCTAGACAACATAGTACATTATAAATTCTTATAGGTGTGGTCATTTGAGCACACCATATGTACTAGGCCTACATGTTATCCCATAGTAGTGGCTTTGGGTTACCCATGAACTTCCAACTATACTCTGAGAGGGGCCTAGGAGTTCAAAGATTTTCTATATTGGTGGATTTAATTTGATTACCTAAAGGAGGAGGTAGTATGGAGGCCCTACCTCAATATACCCTAGTGGCTAGATCACATACAACAAATTATCAGGATGGATTAGGATAGGATCCTACTAGGCCGACATGACTATATAGTGATGCCATTTTATTATGATCAAGTTATGAGATAGTTTGGACAGATCCAATTACCATTAAGACCATGACCCACATACTTGAGATTAGCACAAAGTGACTCTAGACCTGGAGACATTCAACATCCCATAGTTAATGACATATACTTCAATGACTTAGATGACAAGGATCATGATTTGCCCTTGACATTGGACCTAGATGATGTAGGCACCACTATAGCCTACAAGAATTGGTGGATGAGGGATTGAATGATGCACATCTTCCCTTATGACCATCCCATAGGTGACACTGGACCTCTTCTAGGTTGGGGAGATGAGAGAGAGGAGGTGTTTGATTGAGATGCAAAGGAGGAGGACATAATTGATGACCTAGTGGATAAGGATGAGGAGGATCTAGAGCTGATGAGTTATTATTGTGATGAGTTGGATGAGACCATAGATGCTCCTAAGGAGAGACATGTATCTCACTCATGAATCACCCAAGAATATTCAATAAATATAGTAGGCATCAAAATTCATGGGCATGAGGAGGCCAATGGTACTACACCTTCCACATTTCCTACACATGAGGGACCCATCATTCGACATAGAGACCTTGATTAGTGGGTTGGAGATCTAGGTAATGATACGCTATTATGTTTTTATTATTATGTTTTTAAGGTTATATATGTATCATGGCATGTTCTCATGTTCTCTATTGTTTTCTTCATGCAATGTGTACATGAGAGTGGCGAGACCTATTCTATCAAGTAATTATAGATATGGTCCTTCCTTGCCCATAGATCTAGTCATACATGTGGAGCATAGGACACCACCTAGCACAATGTGTCATGCTAAACTATTCAGGCCCTTAGTGAGATGGAGGACTGCGTACGAGGCAACCATGAGGCATATTGATCTATCCGCTGCTAGAGAGGAGAAAGTGAGAGGTGAGCTTACACAACTATAAAATGCATACGAGAAGCTTCAAGATTCCAAAGTTTTGGCTAATAGCAAGGCACATGCCTATATGCGGTTGGAACTCATCAAGTTATAGGGAGAGATCACTAGATTGTAGGATGAGAGAGATCAAATAAATTTGAAGCACATTGTGTCCATGGTACGGGAGGGGATTACGTTAGGTGAGGCATGAGGTCTACAAGAGAAATGACCTATATTATTAGACCAAGGTCCATCATCTCATGATGAACACCACCACCAGGCCTTGAGGAATCTAGGAGCCATAGGCCTCACCAATATTTTTGTATTTGAGATGGCATGTATATAAAATTTTCATGATATAATATATGAGCATTTTATGTTTTTGTTGATTTATATTTCAATGTGATCTATTAAATAATATTTTTCAGGAGTATATAATAAATATCTCCATGATATAAGTTTAATTTGATCTAACCTAAACATCTAAGTTTATATTAAATACTAAGTTTTGACTAAGTGTTATGTGTTAAACTAAAATGTACTTAAGATCTAATTAACAAATTAAATACATGTAATGATATAATTTAACACAATGCACATGGTATTTAAATAACATGAAAAAAGAAGAAGTAATAATTCATCATAATGAATAATTACTCTATGCAATTCAAGACACACAAGATATGTTTTTCAAGAATGAAGCAATGTGAGATAAAATAGAAAACTATCTACTAAATCTAACAACATGATTTAATACACATACTATTCAAAGGAAATGCTAAATATAATATTTTCACAAATGTGCAACATTAATAGGCTCTTTGAGAGGTGTTCCATATGTTTATATTAATGTATATACACCAAACCCATAAATTTCATCAATTACATAGGGTCTTAACCAATTTGAACTAAATTTTCGTTTTTCACCTAGGGAGGAATTAATATTACACTGATTCTCATATAACACTAAATCACCTTTGTTAAATGAGTGAGGAATGGCATTATTATTGTAACTACATTACATTCTTTTGGAATGGGCTTGAAGATGCTCATGGGGATTGATGTGTTGTTCGTCAAGCATTTCAAGTTGCTATAATCACTCTTCTTTATACATAGTGTCATCAATAAGCCCTCTAAGAGAAATCCTTAGTGAAGGGATTTATAACTCTAAAGAAATTATTGCATTGACACCATAAACAAGGTTATAAGGTGTGTTTCCTATAGGTGTTCAAATACTAGTTTAATAAGCCCACAATGCATAAGATAACTAAGTGTTCCAATCCTTATTGTGTTTTATTTCTATTTTTCTCAAGATTGTTATAGAGTTTTATTAGTTGATTTAGCTTGACCATTAGATTGTAGGTAGTAAGGTGTTGAGAAACGGTGTTGAATATGGAATGTTTCCAAAAATTATTTACATCATTATTCTTAAATGGGGTTCCATTGTCTGAAACCAATGTGGAAGGAAGGCCAAAGCGAGAAATAATGTGTTCCAATATGAAACAAAAAATTGCATCAACTATTGTGGAGTGAAGAGGAATGGATTCTACCCATTTCATGAAATAATCCATTGTGGTAATTATATGTGTGTCCAAAAGAAGAGAGAGGGGATATATTTCAAATAAGATCCAAACCCCATACTCAAAATGGCCAAATAGGAACTTGGGCATGAAGTTTAAAAGGAGCATGGATCAAATTGCTATGTTCTTTCAACATTTGTGGTATTTCTTAACATAATTTTTTTTTTCCATATGTCTCCAATAATATCCGATTGGGATTATTTTTTAAACTAATGATCTACCTCCAAAGAGTCCCTCACAAACACTAACTTGAGCTTCCTCAAGGGCTATGGGGATTTCCAATTGTTTAAGACATCTAAGAAAAATACCATCAAAGGATCATCTATGAAAACATCTACTAGGATGACATATTGAGTAGCAAGTTCTGAATACAAGCTCCAGTGTTCTTAATGGTTGGTTTAGGAAAGGTGCTTTCTTTTAAGTAGTTGAATATTTGTGTGTACCATTCAAGAGAGGCTTCAATACTGGTCACTAAAATTTCTTTCACTTTGTTATTCTTGATGGTTTAACAATTGTGTGAACAAAAAATGTAAAATCCATAGAAGGATCATTAACAGATGTAAGGGAAGTGACACTTTCCATTGAATCTACATGTCGATTATCCTTTCAAGGAATATTATCAATAGTATACAATTCAAATCATTCCAAAAATTTCATCATGAGGTTTTTATATTGAACTAGTTTGTTGTGTTTTTCTTGATATGACCCATTTATTTGTTTAATGATCAATTGAGAATCACCAAATATGGAAATGGTTGAACACCTTAGGATAACACTGCACATATTTGAATAATTAAGGCTTCATACACTGTGGTTTTATTTGTACATAATAATTTTAGATGGTAAGATAAAGGGATATGCTTTCCTAAAGGAAGAATTATTATAACCCCTGGTTTGGAGCCAATTCGATACTTAGAACCATCAAAGTACAATTACCATGATTCCTTTTTGATAGTCAACACACTTTCATCAGGGAATGTGTTCATATTAGGTAATGTTAATGGAGAAGGAGCCTCAGCTAAATGGTCAACCAAGGCTTGTGCTTTAATTTCTTTTTGAGAGAAAAATTTAAGATCAAACTCAGTTAACAACATAACCCATTTAGCAAAGAATCCAGATAAGTCAATTTTAGAAAAAATATTTTTTAGAGGATCAAACTTTGTAACCACATGAATTTTTGCATTTAGTAAATAATTTCTCAAATTTCTAGTGGAAAATACAAGAGCCAAATATTGTTTTTCTATCACTATGTATAGAGTTTCATAATCAATTAGAGTTTGACTAATGCAATAAGTAGGATGTTCTTTACCATTATCATCTTGTTGAGCCAATAATGCTGCTAAAAGATGGCTTGATACTGATATATAAAGGATAAATGGTTTTTCTTGCATGGAGAGTTGTAACATAGGAGGGGTAGGAAGGTATTATTTAAAATTTTGAAAATCTTGTTTACAATCCTCATTCCATTTAACTTGCAACTCATTAAGAAGTTATGTAAAAGGTAATGTACGATCTGCCAAAGATGCCACAAAATGGTGGATAGATTGAATCCTTCCTTGTAAAGTATGTAAGTAAGAAATGTTCTTCAGAGGTGGCATGTTAATGATAGCATCAATTTTCTTCATTTCCACCTCAATGCCTCTATGGGATACTATAAAACCTAAGAGTTTTCCACTATCCACACCAAAGACACTTTTTTAGATTCAATCTCCTGTTGTACTTGCACATTCTTTGAAATATATTTCAAAGGATTTTAACATTATCTTGACGAGTTAAGGATCTGGCTAGAATATCATCAAAATAATCTTCCAAAATTTTGTGTATGTAATCATGAAATATCAATGGAATAGCTCTTTAATACGTTGTTCCTACATTCTTTAATACAAAAGGAATGAAAACCCCAAAAATTGTTCCCTAAGGAGTAGTAAATTCTATCTTGTATTGATCTTGAGGGTTAATAAAGATTTGATTATATCCTCAAAAACCATCCATGAATGAAAACAAAGCATGACCCACAACTGAATCCACTATCATGTCAATACTAGGAAGGGGAAAACCATCTTTTATAGATGATTTATTAAGTTCATGAAATTATGTACACATCCTAATATGATTATTAGGTTTTGCAACTACAACAATGTTTGAGATCAATGGGGGATAATTAACAGGAGAAATAAAGCCAAATTCTAGGATTTTTTCATTTTAATCCTTAACCAATAAAGCTATCTTAGGATTCATTTTGTGTATCTTTTGTCTTACTTCTTTAACATCTTGTGCAAGGACAATGTTTTGTGTAACTATCTTAGTGTCAATACCTGACACAGCCAAATAAATCCAAGAAAAAAGTTCATAAGAGTCATGTAATAATGTTGCATGGTCTTCTTGTTCATCCTCATCAAGGAACTTTCCTATTTGAATCACTCTCTCTTAGTTAGATTTTTCCATTGGTATGTTAATTGTATCTCCCATGAGTAGCGCACTTTGATTGCGAATTTCAAGAATATATTCTTCTTTGTCTTATTCAACATCACTTTTTTTTGTTTTCTTCATCAACATATTTTGTACTATGGCACAAGTGAACCCTTTTTTGTGAAGGGGAGTTGATGACGTACCATAAAATCCTAACATTTCTACTAAGGTGTCCTTATGTTCAAAATATTCTAATTATCCATCACTTGTTATATCAATTAATTCAGGATGCTTTAGAGAGATTTTTCTTAGAAGAACCATACATAATGGTGTTGAAATTAAGTGAAGGTTTTTTTTGTTTCTTGTAAGTTAGGATTTATAGGGACATTGATTCCTTATTCTTTCACACCACATCCTTTTTGACTTTAACCAAGATGTTTCAAGAGCTCATCACCTCTTCCATAAAGCTTTTCCATTTCTTTTGGATTTGGTGGTTGTTCATAATCAACTTCATCAAATCTTGTTGTGTAACTTGTGTCCTCTTCTAAAGTGGTTGAAGTAGACATTTTTGAAGGTTCCTCCAAATGATTTTTTTCATTACTATTGTTTATTTTCCCCTTTTAGGTTCTTTTATTATGATTATGTATTCTTCCATGAACGTAGGTGTAAAATCCAATGAACTCCAATCATCTTACAACAACTTTGTGACTTCTTCGATATGCTTTTATTTTTCTACCTCTCACATGGGCTCTACTTTTGAAGTTGGTATCAAAGTTTTCAAAGGATTTTCCTTGTCTTTCTCAGTGTGCAAACAACTTTATGTGTGAGGATCAACCTTGATTGTATAAACCTTACAGAAATATTTGTTTAAAGGATGAAGAGTGGAAGGTAACCCATTCATTTCATGGATCCATGGTCTACCCAAAATAAGATTGTAGGAGAGATCTTGAGGCATCACATGGATAGGAGTTTACAATGTGACCTTTCAACTCTAATAGAAAATGTTATCACACTAAGAGGTTGTTTTACCACATTATCAAATCCACAAATAGCTAAAGAATTAGGTTGAATCATAGCCTTGCCCAATCCAATCTTATCTATTTGGGGTTCACACACATTTAGAGACAAACCATTAACAATAAGATTTCGTTTTATTCCATATTTTTTGATTTCATCCATTACCATGAAGGTTTCATTTGGTTTTTATTTTTCCATTAGAGGTTACTCATCTTGGTGAGATATAATGTCAATGTTAACCAGATTCATACCTTGAATTAGGGTTGCTACATCATTGGGTTGCACACTAGGAGGGATAACTACTTGTTGCAAAGCATTTTGAAGCATGCTATGGTAATTAGGTGAATCTTGAATAAGGTCCCATAAAGAAATTTTAGCAAGAGTGTTTTTAAGTTTTTCCACAGGATCATACTCCTTTCCATTGTGCAAATCAAATCAAGGAGCACTAGGAAAAATTGGTTTATGCAATGGTAATGAAGTAGGTATTGTTTGTGGTTTCCTATTGTTCCTTGTGTTATATGTATGAGCAATGGTGTTATAACCTGGTTGCCACGAAACATTGTTACTAGTAAGTTGCCTTGCATAGTTAAAAATGGTTCCTTGAGGTAATTTTTTGTTTTTAGGTGGTCCTATGATAGTAATTTTTTTAGTTTGAACTTGTTTTTGTTGATGTGAGGGTGGGTAAATAGTAAGTTGAGGTGTGATTGCATTAACTTCTCTTGGTTTTGGTTTTTCATAACAAGCCTTAGTGGATGATCCTTGTGAGATGAAATCATCAAGGGATTCATCTAACATATCAAAGTAATCACTACTAAAGGTCTTGAGGGATATGTGAACTTGTAGAAAGAGATCATACATTGTCAAATAACTATGCTTTTTCCAAGGTTGACAATTTAATGTGTAGTTTCTTGTTTAATGTTAAGAGACATTTTATGGTTTCTAATGTTTGCAAATTAAAAACTAATCTATATAATGCTATGCAATGATGAAATAAACAACCATATATATGCAATAATATAATACTAAAAAAGAAAATAACTTTTTAAATTTTCCCCAAATTTGCATTAAAAGAAATTTTTTTTTCAACATTCAAATTAGGTTATTCCAGATTTTCAAAATGCAGATATAACAACAAAAACAAAATGTAGAAATAGACATAAAAAATCCACCCAAAAATTTGGCAAGATTTTTGTACAGGGATAGACTCACCCTAGGGCGAATGGGTCTCAGCACAAGGGTTTCAAAAACTGAAATATGAGTCTAAGGTTTGCAGCTAGGGTTTCTTGTTTTTGGTGGCAAACTGTGCTTTCAGTGGCTGAATTTTCCAAATTTTGATGTCTAAATACAAGTGAATTGAATGAAAAGTGCTGAACAATATGATAATTTTTGAAATGTAATTTTGACTCTATTTGTGAAAGTGAATGATTAAACATATGCTAATATGAAAGGACTTAAAACATAGAAAAAGAGGGTGCAAGCACCAAATGGTATAACA
Source organism: Sequoiadendron giganteum (assembly GCA_007115665.2). Classification (NCBI taxonomy): domain Eukaryota; kingdom Viridiplantae; phylum Streptophyta; class Pinopsida; order Cupressales; family Cupressaceae; genus Sequoiadendron; species Sequoiadendron giganteum. The sequence continues at coordinate 83,994,462 of CM021105.1, forward strand.
AATGGGTGCACCAATTTTTGGATTAGATGTTTCCCTCAATTATGAGGGGTAGAATGCATAAATAAAAATTAGAAATCAAACCTAATTGTTATAAAAAAAATAGGAAGGTTTTAAGATGCTAAAATGATGTGTACCTTGTTGGAAAAGTGTTGTTTTAAACCTCACTGAGCTCATTCGCCCAATGGAAAATGGGTCCCTGGTAGGGTTTTGGAAAGTTGATTTCTAGGTTTTGTTCTTCAATGTATGCAACTCCAAACTCTAGATTTTCATATCCTAAAAATCAGAAACAAATTTTGTAGGATACTTTATGTGATCTTGCAACAAAGATGAAAACTTTTACAACTTTGAAACTTTGAGAACTTTGAGAATTTTTCTTCTCCACTTGATCTTCAATCTAAAACATGCAATCACACATCAAGAGAGAAGAAACATTGTTGATTGTTAGGGAATATGGGTTTTCCTTGGTTAAACCTCATTTAGGTAATTAAACCTTATGATGAAATAATGAAACATGAAACATGGAACAATGATACCTTGGATGAAGTCTTGGAATACAAATCAACAATCTAGCATGAAGAGGCCACAAGGAATGCATATCTTGATCTTGAATATGGATGTGAAACAATGCTTATAAATGGTTATTCAATGCTACATCAACAGATTAGCTCAACTACATGCATGATGCACTATGTCTTTGACATGATGAAATGACCTTTGATTGTTGTAATAAAATTCAATAATCTACCATTGAATTCCTTCTTGAATTCTCTTAAATGCTCTATAATTCTCTTGTGAATGTACTCTTGATTTTTTTATGAAGATCTAGTTGAATTGCTTAGATGAAACTATATGAAATAACCCTATATTTATACATAAATTTAGATTTAATCCTAAAATTAAAATAAAACAAGCTGACATCAGATCTAGGATTTAAAATTACTAAAATACCACCAAGAATAAGTTCAAAAAGGGGTGTCCTAAGTTAAGAAGGACCCATCCTAGCACACTTAACTAGGACAAGTTTCGGGGATATGAAACAACATGCCAAAAGGGAGTCCTAGGACCTAGGAAGGACCCATTCACTAGGTGATGAATGGGTCCCAGGTCATTAACCTAGGACTCAAACCTTGCCAAATAAGTGTTGTGAATCATTATTAATAAGTGTTAGGATTTATCCCTCAAAAAATGCAATAAATAAGGCTTGGATGTTAATTTAAGGGACCAATTAAGCTCTAATTAACCTCAATTAATTAATAAATCCCTGTATATGTGTGAAAGTGTGAAGAAACAGTTTATAACATCCTAAATAAGACACCATGAAGTGTATTTTATCATTAATTATTCATTCCCAAATTAAGTGTAAAAAGAGTTTCTTTTTTCTATGCTACATTTTCCCCCATGAAAAATCACACTAAAGTAGATATTCAAGAAACTTATGTATGCATCAATAACAAAGATACTCGATCAGAAACTATCAAAGACCAATAAAATAAAGGAAAATAAAGGATCAAGCTTCGACCGTTCCAACGCGATGTGAAACACAACTGTTTATTTGACAAAAGGATCAAGCTTTGACAACCTATCCAACATGATGTGGAAAAGGTCTAGGTTGTATATCCAAAAATGTTTACAAGAGAACCTTGATGTCTACTATGCAAACCACAAACACACACTCACTTTGGGGTAGTGGAAGCTCAAGCCATCCACTAGGCGAGTATCCCAAAAAAGGTGGAAAATGAGAGAATAATATTAGGCTCTTATACAATATCAAAGTTATCCTCCTGCTAAATTCGATAAGGCACCACAATGCTAAATTCTCTTATGAATATTTTTTCTATAAGTTTTTGTTCAAGGGGATCTCACTTCATGTAAGGTCTTCTTCATAGGAAACATCATGCCTAATGTCTCCAAGTGAGGACAATTCAAGAATATCAGATTGACACTTATGGGATTCCTCGTTCGAATCATGCCACCAAGGGAAACAATTCTCTTAGTGTAGAGAAGGGGGATTCACTACTCATGAGGTCTCTTCATTCAAAGAGCCTCACAGGGCGAACTGCCCTAAACTACCTCAAAGAATAACGATGAGAGTTCTAGAATCTGAAAGAACAGGTCACAAATATTCTCTAGACAAACTGACAAGCTCTCGACCAAAGGATGTCAACATAGAATACAAACAACAACACGAAGTGCCAGCATCCCAAAGGCTCGTTGGTATCTCATACGGACCAGAGAGCAATAATGTCTCAAAAAATAGCTAAGTGACTACTAGCAATCTGATTATTGAGAATTACTAGAATACGGGAAAGTAGCAGGATGTGATAGAACTAGAATGAAGTGAAATAGAAATGATAGAGTTAAAGAGGAGAAAGAAAGTGATTACAACTGTGCGATTGATGAAGCCTCCCATTGATGAATGTCTTCAATACCTACACACAAGAGAGAGAGAGAGAAAGTGTGTGGGCTATATAGGGGTTTTCCTCAGTCAAACCCCCATTTCGGAGTTCCCACGTCCACAGACAACTAAATAGATAGAGAGAAAAGTAGGAAGTGAAGTAGAAAGCACTAAGGCATTACAAAACAATGTTATTCTACCCAACCAAATAATAGAGGAGTGGAGTGAAAGCTCACCACCTCCATCCAAAGTGCTAGTGGGGGAGAAAATGAGAGGAACTCAAGCGTTTGCTATTGTGGTGTTTCATTCCACACTTGCTCTACTGAAGTGATGGAGTGTTGATGTTGCTGCTATGAAGTGTACAGTGTTTCTTGAGAGTGAAGAGATAGAGAAGAAGCTGCTTGGAGTTTGTCAAGATATTGTGGAAGGAAAAGGAGAGTCTAGAAGGGGCCATAGAGATCAGAGCTCCCCAAATGAATGAAGGAGAGGTAAATTTGAAGGGAAGAGTGAAGAAAACGACCATATTCGGGTCGGTCGACCGAAGAGGGCATTACAAGTAGACTCCCTATGGGAAATGTAAAGCCTTTGCAGGCTCCAACCGCAAAAATTTGTCAGGAATATAAGTGCGCCATGCAAATGTCTATTCTCCGCGTGGATGTCTACGCGTCGTGCGGGAATCCTTGATAGTTATTCTCCTAGCGACACACAAAACGGACACCAAGTGTGATGTGAATAGCAGGCTTATGTGGAATTTCTCCCTTAGATTTGGTTCTCTAAAGTGGAAAGGGGTAAAAGGGGAATTTTCCTAAGGGGTGCAAATTCACACCTATACACTTAGAAATATCACACTCTTGGAGGAAATCAAACCCAATGACACCACAAATAAAAGGATGCAACACAAGAAAGAAAATAACACCATGAAATATGTAAAATGTCAAAATATGTCATCGATGTATTACCCTACTTTAAAGCGGTTGCTAACACCATTGCTATGAGAAAATTATTTAAAGTAGCCAATGTATACTCCTAAGAAATGACAGCTTTCCTTGGAAAACCCTATGCCAAGTCATATGTTTTTGAAATAGAGCTACTTCATGACAAAGGAAGGAGGGGTTGCCCCCAAAATGAAATGTTGATCATAGGAAGAAAGTATGTCACATGCAAGCCAACTTAAGGTTTTCAATCCATATCCCAAGTTAGCTCTTATATATACATGGAAGGCAGTCAACTAGCCAAAAGAGACAATGAAAAGTGCCATGTACGAGGACAAATCTACTTAAACCCTTGCCCCCACTTAGTGCAAGACAAGGATGAGCCAAGATGACTGATGATAATATTTTGCTCCTTGTAAATAGGAAATAATTTTCAATTAATGTATAACATGTAATAGTGAGAATATTAGGATCCTAAAACTATTACATGATAAGGAGAAACAACTAATGTTATTGAGTAGACAAAGTATCTAATGTAATATCTATTAGTTCAAGATATACCAAAGTTAAAGTTTTCTTGGAAGAATATTTTTTAAGAGTGTTGATATTGAGTGAAGGATTTTTTGATCATTTTGTTTCTTTTGAAGGACAATAACCAAGACCATTGGTTGTTTCTTTCATGCTAGGTTCTATAGGGACACAGTTACCTTGTTCTCTAGCACCAAATCCATTTCCACTATACCCAAGTTGTTTCATAAGTTCATAACCTCTTCCATAAAGATTTTTCATTTCTTTTTAATTCGATGGTTGCTCATAATCAACTTCATCAAAGTTTTTTGTGTAATTTTCTTCTCCTTCTAATGTGGTTGAGGTATATGCTTTGGAATTTTGTGTATCTTGTGTTCACATTACTGCTTTTTCTTTTCTATTTTCAAACTCTTTGTTTATGATCTTGGATTTTCCCATGAATTTTGGTGTATAATCTAATTGTAAGTGTGAATAAGTAAAAAGTAAAATAATACTTCTTAATAAGACAATATATGAAAGATTCTACAAATCAAACTAGTTTAAAGTAAGAATGCACTGAAAGCATCATATTGTTTCCTATCTTTAAAGATTTATTAAATCACAAAAGGCTCTCAGATTGGATAAGCTCTTTGACTATTAAAATGCTAAATGAAATGATGAAATCCTATATGATAATATTTAAATGATAAAGGAAACTACTATAATCGGAATAGACATGATACTATGATGATGAAGCTACAATAAAACTACTATGTAGCCATGATATGAATTCTAATGATGCTATGATTCTATTGCTATGATGCTATTTCTATGATGCTTGATTGCTCAATTGTTTGATTGCTATTCCTGTAGAGTAAGTTTACAAAAAGTTGGGATCTATTTCTTGTGGAGAAAGGTTCTATTTATAGATTCGTGACAACACATTTGCATAGGGGTGGCACAACAAAGGCTTGGATTCAATCTTGAGAATTGAATGGTGAGAGATTGAGAAGCTTGAGCTGATCATGGGAATGGTTCCTCCCCATGAAAACATCAGGCCAAATGATAGGAAGAACCAAAGGAAGGAGATTGAAGAGGATTTCCCACAAGTTTGTCTCCAAAGCTTTCCCGTGAATATCAGTTGAATTAATTAGATATGAAATATCTATTTTTATTGGTGAGTGAATAGAGGAAATTTCCCTTTATTTGAATATTTTGATTTATTCAAAATTTAGCAAAATAAGATATTTAATTAAATAAAAAAAATATTTGACATTTTTTTATTTAATAAAAATGGATATGATAATTAAATAAAAACTTCAGGATATCTTTATTTAATTAAGAGGAAATATGATAAAAATAGAAGAATTAATAGTGAATTTAATATAAATAAATATTTCTATTTATTTATTAAGTAGATGAATTTAACTATGATAATTAAATAAAACAAAGTGAAATTCATTTATTTAATTAAGATGAAAATAATAGAATAGAGATCAAAGAATTTATGATGAACTATATAAATAAATATTTCTATTTATTTAATAGTAGAGGAATTAAGGGTAATTAATCAAATAAGTCATATTTAATTAATTAGATTCTCTAGACCAGTTTTAGGTGTCTACATTTCGCCCCTCTTTGAAGTGATGTGCTAACGCATTGCTTCAAAGAAAATTTTGTGCTACTACTGCTAGTATCGACAAAAAAAATTTAGTATGCCCTAGACGTTTGATTTTTAGGTGATGATGGATATATGCCCCCTCAGGAGATAAATTGATGATTTTTTGATTTTTTTTTTTTTTCGGAATTTTTCAAAATTTTCATGATTTTTGAATGATTTGATAAAGATTTGATGTCAAAATAATTTATCTCCCGATAAATAGTGGTGAAGATGCCCCTGTGATGAATTAATTTCAGTAAACTCCTTGATTTCGATGTTCTTTGATCATGTCAACCTTTGATTTGATATGTTTGATGATGCTGATAGATTTAGATGATCATTGATCTCATGATAGGTGAAATTCAATGATTGATTGATGATAATTGACCTCATGATAGGTGAGGATCAGTTATAGTTTGATTGATTGATTGACCTCATGATAGGCGAGGTGCAATGATAGCTTGATTGATTAACCTCATGATAGGTGAGGTTAAATGAATGATTGATGATAATTGACCCCATGATAGGTGAGGATCAATTATATTTTGATTGATTAACCTCATGATAGGTGAGGTGCAATGATAACTTGATTGATTAACCTCATGATAGGCGAGGTTGAATGATTGATTGATGATAATTGACCTCAAGATAGGCGAGGATCAATTATAGTTTGATTGATTAAACTCATGATAGGCGAGGTTGAATGATAGATTGATTGAAAAGATTACTGATTTCAGATAATTTGTGATGATAGGAGCCTTTAGCGAATCTAGAGATTCATGAGAATTTACTTGTCTTTGGTCTTTTCAAACCTTGAAACAATTTATTTTTCAGATGCAAAACTAATATGAATGCAATCTAATGTTATCATGCAAACCTATATGCAAGCATTGCCATCTTAATAGTCCATTTATCATTATTTTTATCATCATTGAGCCTTTAAAATGTTGAAAGTGAGTACAAGCATTGATGGTATGAGTCAGACCATGATGACCTGAGTACTTCTCTCATGACTTTTGATACTGCAAGTGAATACAAGCATCTAGGTATAATTAAACCGAGATGAACTGAGCATTTCTTGCATAAACAAACAAGAATTGAATCATTTACTATGTAAATTCTGAATGTCATCAGTGATATTTTGTATAGCACGTCTCACAACAATTCACATAATAATAATGATTAACTCATAGACAATAGAAAAAAAAAATAGCATTCTACTTCCTAGCTTCTCTAGTTCAATACATCATTGAGTTACTCCAAAGAAATGATAACAAAGATCAAAGTACAACAATTTAACTTTTGCTTAAAGTATTTCAACCATTATTCAGATTAGATCATCCATATTAGTACTAATTTCAACATTTGTTACAAATAGTTGATGGAATGGTTTCGATATTTTTTGTATGTTCAATTTCGGATCTTCCTATGATCATTGTGTTTGCCGTGTTTGTCATACTGTTGTTTGTCCATTTGATTAAGCTCAAAGTTTATTGTCCCCAGTGAGCTCAGGATTTTCCCCCCAAACTAGGGTGAGACACAACCACATTTAATAGGATATGTACATGATATTTTATTGCACCTTTTTTAGAGTTTTGGATTTTTTTGTTTTTTTTTAGTATTTTTCTCTAATTTTGGAATTGTTTTTGGATTTTTCAGGATATTTAAGATGAAATAAGATGATATGAATGATTGAAGGAAAAAGATGCCCCAAAATAAGGGTAATATTACAATGGATAAATGATAGATCATAATGAAAGATTCACTGGAAAACATGTCACAAAAGCAACATATTTCTTGTCAAAAGATGATAATGGTTGATTGGTTAAGATGCCAAGAATGATTGATTCCATAAGACATGATGATGATAAGTACTTAGGATCACTAATTTTCTCTAAGTATGATAAAATTGATGATTGTTGATGATTGATTGACAAAAGATATGAGGATTGGATAATGTTTTACAACTAGGCTCAAATATGATTTGCATGATAAAATTCAAGGTTGCAAAGGGAAATGGTGACATGAATTTTGATAAGCTAGGAGATATGGAATAGAAGAAAGCAAGGATAAAAATAATGAATGGTATGATCAAGATCAACTAGATAAGATACAAACACAAGGCCCAAGTATTTTTCCCCTATTCCTCATCAAGACCAAGGAAAGGAAGAAAGGATGTATTTAGTAAGAATGATGGAATATGGATAAGATGAAAGATATGGTATGGTAGATATGGATAAAGTGTATAGGATAAGATATTTGATGTTCAAGAAGATCCTTAACCTTGTCAAGATCAAAGGTGTAGATGTAAAGAATGAGCATAGAAAGGATAATGACCATGAATGATAAAATGGATGAAACTTGTCCCTAAGTGTAGAGTGCAAGAGGAATGTGGAAGATAGGATACTGATGATAGGGAAATAGAGGAAGGAATTAAGCATCAAGTTTCACAACCAAATATCCCTCTAATAAACCATGGAAATGGGAATTAGACTCCTAAATGTTGGCATATTAATGATATGATGGAAGAATCTAAGGACTTATGCAAAGGTTTGGATTAAAGGAGAATTATGGGGGATGAATGTTGGATAATGGATAGGAGGTTGGAATGCCTATTGATGGATATATGGAAAGGATGGAATGATCAACGTTGGCACACACCTTGAAGGGTGGCAGAGTGATGGAGGAAAAATGGATTTGGAAGGTGATAGGTTATTAGATGGAAAATTGGAGGAAGATTTTGGATTAGCGAATTTGGATGCCAATTTAGATTTTATTGCTTCTATAAGAATTTTAGGAATCCACATAACTTTTGACCTTAATTTTTTCTTTGTGGGACTTTGTGGCCTTTTACATTTTTCTTTTTGATTTATGGACTTGTGTGGTCTTTGAAAATTGCCTTTTTGCTTTGATGGGCCTTTGTGGCCTTTTAGATTTTTCTTTTGATTTTGGATCAAATTTTCTTTTATTTTTGTATATCTCTTCGAGGAGATATGTTGATCCTTTTATACATGTGGATTTTGATATAGAATCTTTTGATATTTGGCACCCAAATTACTTCGAAGAGCAATAGGAGGGGTGGATTGAGATGAATGATATGGATGTATTATGGATGAGTTAATGTGGGTAGAATTTTGAAAGGGCATCAAGGATATGTGCCTTTGTTGTTCTTGAGAAATGGGATATGGACCTAGGATAGAGGGAAGGTTTGATGTACTAGGATGAGGACATAGGATAGATGGAATGTTTGATGAACTAGAATGAAGACCTAGGATAGATGGAAGGTTTGATGAAATAGAATGAGGACCTAGGATAGATGGAAGGTTTGATGAAATAGGACACTTAGGCTTATAATCAAGGCCATGGTGATATGGCTTTCTTTGAAAAAAAATGGGTTCTAGGATACCTTTCTCATGAAGGCCTAATCCTTTTTCTTCGTAATTCATACTTTGACATATACATTTACCAATGGGATATGTATTATGTATGAAACAAGGTGCGAGTCCATTTTGGGGAGGATATGATATGGATGAGAGGATAGGCATTGGAAGTAAACCAAAATGGATAAAGGTGGAGGATCTCAATTTATAGGTGTGGGGATCATAGACAGCTTGAATAGGTGTGATAGGCTCTTGACATGGGGATGATGGGGTGTTTTGATCTTGACTTGGAAAAGTATCATGAGGTGTAGGAGAGGAAGTATCTTTCATTTTATTAAGTATGGAATCATTATGAAGTGGTATGAATGGCATATCTTGATCATGAGAAGGATAAACATCTTCATGGGATGAAAGGGTATCCTTGAATGGAATCATATCTTGATCTTGATGAGGAAGGGAATCATGAGATTTTGTAGAAAGCATGTCTTGATCATCAGTTGGTAAGACATCATTAGATAAGATGGAAGAACTATCATGCTCTTGTAATTAAATAGAATCATGAGATGGTATGGATTGATTAGATGATGTGGAAGAAGAACTTGGAAGGATACTTGTCTCTTGAGATGGAAGGGAATTATTTTGGATGAAAAGTGAAAGGAGGGGATCATCATAAGATTCTTGAGAAATGGGATCTTGATGAAATATTGGAAGAATTTGTGGAATGTTGATATCATTGAATGGAGTGTAAAGAATATTTTGATCTTGATGTGTAGGGGAGTCTATGTTAGCATGATTTGGATTGAGAGATTGACATGAATCATTGAATGTTGAAGATATGATAGAAGAGGATGATTGGATGGAATTGTTAATTTGAGTGAAACAATCTTGAGGTTTATTTTGGCTTATGGTGGATGGAGATAAATGCATGATATGATAGGATTTCTCAATATCATTTGTGTTTGAGGACTTAGATTTGGGCTTATTGAACTTTTGTAGAAATTCAAAGACATTGAACTTGGATGATGTAGTTTTTGGTGAAGGTCTCATGTTCATTGTTTGGTCAAGAGGATATGGGTAGATGTTTGGTACTAGATATCTTTCTGTGGTTTCTCTTTGTATGTATTTGAATTTTTGTTGAAGGTTTTCCATTTGCTGAGTTAAAACATTCAATTGATCCTCATCTATTTCAGCCATGGTGGTTTGAGTTTCAATTTCATGTTCTTTGGATTTTTAGTCTTCTTGACCTTGTTAAAATGGACATACGAACGTTATTGTTTTCAATGAAATTTTGATCTTAGTTTGGTATAGTGTCAAGGATATTAGTTCAATTCAAATAGAATGATAGATTCTATTGATTAGATTAGGTTGATAAGTTTGATTATACGGTTTTGTTTCTTTGATTTAGGATGACTGATCCTGAAGCTTAACTTGCTAATCAAATGTGTTTGATTGAGACACTTTTGGATAGTAGATCTTGGTTTGATTTGCACAAAATCAATTATAAAGTTTAGTTTATGCAAGTTTAAGACTCTGTTTTGATTTAGGAAAGTTTATGTTCTGATAAAAATCCAAATTTTGATGTTTAATTGTCTGACAAGGGTTTCCAATAGCTTTCTATTTTCTTGTTTTCTTTGTGTTTTTCGAGATGATCTTATCTAAATTAATATTTTGAAAACACAGCAAGCATTTGTAAAATAGTTGTTTTTATGTCAATCTAAACAATAAGTGTATGTTCAAGAATAAAAAATGGCCCTCATTGATTTCCATTGGTTTTTGACAAAGAAATACACTTCAAGCAGACTCACTCTTAAGGTCAAAATGGCCATCGTTATACTCAACAACCCACATCTTAAAATTGTGTTGACTCACACAACCTTCTCACCCCCTAGAGGGTGCCTTTGTTTTTGTCTTTTCTAGGCACGTACTCAAGGTTAGATTTCTCGATCTCTTCAGCAAACGGTCCTTGGAATTATATGGTGAGTGTCTTGGGGGCAGATTCTGCCCTCCCCTTGCATTGCGAGTATTACAATGTCTGGTTACTGACTCAGCTAGATTCTACAATATGGTTCTTATATAGGGTTTCCATGCTGTGCGACAAATGATAAAATCCCTCAGGAGACCTCCCAAAATTTAGAACACAAGCTTTTGGAAGGGTTATCTTGCACACTACCATCGAGTTGGAATTTCATCAACAACTCAAATTTGATTATAGTGGGTTGGAATCCTTGGCTTTAGGTGGTCCCACTTAGGTCATTCTCGTAGGGTGAGTAATTTTTCCCACTACGACAAGCCTTCTAAAGGATTCACAAAGCATAAATTGCATGAAAATAAAGGATGATTCTGTTCTTTTGATCACCTAGTTAAGGGGAGAGCATAAGCCTATCACCACACAAGCACAATAATCAATTTTCAATTTTTAAATACAAAAGACAATTTTCTATTCTAGGTGAAGATATTGCTTCACAAAAGTCATGATGTTAATTTTAACTAATATAGCAAATGTATGATGACTATCCTAGGATTGATATATTTTAAACCAAATGAATACCCTAGGATTGATTCTTTTTAATCCAAATGGCTACCCTAGGATTGGTTCTTTTTAACCAAATTTGACAAAGCTTGTGTAGATGGTTAATTTTAAGCCCAAGGTAATGCTAGTTGGTCCTAAAGCATGAATGGAAAATAACATATGATGGGTTATTTTCACATGAGTGTTTGAAAACACTATTATAATGGATATCAAATGTTTTTTTTTCACTTCAATGCTCCATGTTCCTCTTAAAACCTACAATAAATGCTCAAAATGTTAGATGAGATCAAGAAATAAGAAGATATAAGGGTTAGATGAATAATTAAGCATAAAAACAATAAAACTTAGATGAAGTTATAATGTGATTTGACTTTAAATATAAAATTGAAACTTTAAAATCTACAAAAAGTGAGAAATACCTACACCATTGCATAGCTTATGAAATTCTACCCCATTTCAAAAACAAATGTTTCGAAAAAGACCTCTGTATGACCAAGATATGGCAATTTTAAGATTGACTGTCAAAGCAGTAAAATAGAGGTCAAAAGTGCTAAAATAGACTATAGAAGCACTATTTCAACTGTAGATGCGCTAAAAGATAGTGCAGAAGTGCTAATTTTTTTGGTGGAAGCGCTAAAATAGCTGCAGAAGCGCTAAAACAGACTGCGAAAGTGCTAGAACAGACTGCAGAAGCACTAGAACTTTGGTGGAAGTGCTAAAATAGACTACAAAAGTGCTAAAAATTTCAGTGGAAGTGCTAAAATAGATTTTAGGAGCGCTATAGTTTTTGTCAAAGCGCTGAAACAAACCTTCGAAGTGCTATAGTTTTCCTCAGAAGTGCTATAGTTTTCATTGGAAGCATCGAAAAATCTCTCGATCGTGCTAAAATGAACATGCTAGAATCCTATATGACACTTTTTAGATTTTTTTTGTGAAATATGGGGTTATGCCCCATGATGAGCACCAAATTGTAAGTGTGAATAAGTAAAAAGTAAAATAACACTTCTTAATAAGACATTATATCAAAGATTCTACAAATTAAACTAGTTTAAAGCAAAAATCTACTGAAAGCATCATATTGTTTCCTATCTTTAAAGATTTATTAAATCACAGAAGGCTCTCAGATTGGATAAGCTCTGTGAGTGTTAAAATGCCAATCTAAAGAATATAATGATGCTAAATGCAATGAAAAAATGCTATATGATAATATCTAAATGATAAATGAAACTACTGTAATCTAAATTGACATGATACTATGATGCTGAAGCTATAGTAAAACTGCTACGCAGCTGTGATATGAATTCTACTAATGCTATGATACTTGATTGCTTGATTGTTTGATTGCTATTGCTACAGATTAAGTTTGGACAAAGTTGGGATCTATTTCCTATGGAGAAAGGTTGTATTTATAGATTCACAACAACACATTTGCACAAGGGCAGCACAACAAAGGCTTGGATTCAATTTGGAGAATTGAATGGTGAGAGATTGAGAAGCTTGAGCTGATCATGGGAATAGTTCCTCCCCATGAAAACATCAGGCCAAATGATAGGAAGAATCAGAGGAAGGAGATTGAAGAGGATTGCTTGCAAGTTTGTCTCCAAAGCTTTCCCGTGAATGTTAGTTGAATTAATTAGATATGAAATATCTAATTTTATTGGTGAGTGAATAGAAAAAAATTCCCTTTATTTGAATATTTTGATTTATTCAAATTTAGCAAAATAAGATATTTAATTAAATAAAAAAAATATTTGACATTTTCTTATTTAATAAAAAGGGATATGATAATTAAATAAAATCTTTAGGATATCTTTATTTAGTTAAGAGGAAATATGATAAAAATAGAAGAATTAATAGTGAACTTAATGCAAATAAATATTGCTATTTATTTATTAAGTAGGTGAATTTAACTATGATAATTAAATAAAAAAAAGTGAAATTCGTTTATTTAATTAAGACAAAAATAATAGAATAGAGATCAAAGAATTTATGATGAACTATATAAATAAACATTTCTATTTATTTAATAGTAGAGGAATTAAGGGTAATTAATCAAATAAGTCATATTTAATTAATTAGATTCTCCAAACCATTTTTAGGTGTATACACTAAGGAACCCCAATAATATTCTAACAACTTAGTGAATTGATCAATGTTCTTCTTGTGTTGTTTATTTACTTCCACTTTTTCAGTTTGGTTCCATACTTTCAAGGGATCTCATCCTTCTCTCTAGGAAATCAAACAACTTTTAGGCACAAGATCAACTTTGAGTGTATAATTTTTTTTTTCATAGATTTATTTCATTTTGTGGTGAAGTGTAGAAGGTACCCCATTCATCTCATGAATCCATGGTCTACCTAAAAGAAGATTATATGTAAGATTGTGAGGCATAACGTGGACTAGAGTTTATAAGGTAACCTTTCCAACTTTAATACTTAATGTGATGACCACAAGCTATTGTTTTTCTATGTTATCAAACCCATGAATAGATAAAGAATCACATTAAATTTGGATTTTTTCTACTTCAATCTTATCAAGAAGGTTTGTGCTACATACGTTAAGGGTTGAGCCACTATCAACAAGAGTTGTCTTTATCACTATTTGATTAACATGAGCTATTATCATGAAAGCTTCATTTTATTTTTTCTCTTCTAATGAAGGTAACTCATCTTGATGGAAAGTAATGTTTGATTTGGCTTGAGTTATAGCTTGAATTTGGGCTACCACATCATTTTATTCCACATTAGGAGGGGTGGGAAATTGTTTTAAGGAAATTTGAAGTATGTTATGATAAATAGGTGAGGCTTGAATAAGGTTCTAGAAGAATATCTTAGTAGAATTATTCTTTAGTTGTTCAACAAGATCATACCATTTTCCACTTTGTAAAGGAAAATGAGGAGGACCAAGTAAGATAGGGTTAGGAAATGGGAGGGATGCTGGAGTTGCTTGTCTTGGTTGTAGACTGTTCCTAGTATTTTATGCATGAGCAACAATATTTTAACTCAGTTGTTGTGAAACATTATCATCATCAAGTTTTCTTTTAGGTGGTTTTAAGATAAGAACGGGTTTAGTTTAAACTTGTAATTTTTGCGAGGGTGGATAAATGATAAGTTGAGGCTCAGGCAGCCCAATGACTAAAGGATTTGTAGGAGGTATAAGAATTAGAAGACTCGAGGGAATACTAATGTTCATAACCTCACAAAACTTGTCCTTATTTTTGTGATATCTTAGTGAAGGGGACTCTAATGTTATTTCATCATCTTCATATAAGGATTCCACATCACTATTATTTGAAAGACATGTGTCAATGTTCTCATTTTATTCCACCATGATATCTTCCCTTGTAGGAGAGTTTTTAGGAGAGCTAAAAACTAGATGTTCATGACATTCAATGTTTGGTTCTTCTAAAATAACTTCATAACAAGTAGCGGAATCATCAATGGATGGCTTTTCTTGTTTATCAATGATATCCTTCTCTTGGTCAATAATGTTTTCCAAAATAGGATTATCATGATTCTCATTGATTATATCTTCTAATACAAAAATATCTTCTTCACCAATAGGACAGTTATTAGGGGAGGGCCAAACTTGATTGTTATGATTTTCCATGATTTCATCCTTTCTATCTAAGGTCTCATTCTTTTATACCATAATATCTACCTTGGTAGTAGAGATTTTAGGAGAGGATAAAAAAAGAGGTTCATCACATTCCATTGTTAGATTTTGTAAAGTGACTTCATCACAAAAAGGGGAGGTATGAAGAGAAGAATAATTATGAATTTGAAAATTACCAATGATTGGATCATTTTGTTCGAGTAGATCTTTCCAAATTTTAGGGACATTAGGAAGGAGAGAAATAATATTATAACTCTCAATCATTGGATCTCTTAACCCCAACATATCCTTTTTCACTAAGGAATTCTCACAAGTAGGGGAGGTGTTAGGAGGTGAATGGAGACTCGGTGAAGTAATGTCAATGAATGTGTCAATGATCTCATCTTCTTGTCTCATAATATATTTCCAAGGGGGAGGAGGAGAGGGACAAACAAGGCTTTCATGATTCTTAATGATTATATCTTCTTTCACCAAGATACCTTCGCCACTAATAGGAGAGGAATTGTGAGAAGAAAGATTATGGTTTTCATGATTATCTACGCTTTCATCCTCTTTCACTAAAGAATTCTCACAAGTAGGAGGGATGGACTTTTTACTAGCATGCTTAATAAGGTAAAATACTAACATTGTGTGCTAAAAAATGGAAAGTAATTTTATCCATCTTATGCCACAATTCAAGAATGTAAACAATGTATATCCAAAAATGAAAAGTACTTTTATCAAACTCATGCAAAGCTTCATGAATATAAATATTGTATATGCAAGAATGCAAAATTTTAGAAATGTACACATTTTTAGATCAGATGATTTTTGCTACTAAAAGATTTTGGAATGATTCAAAAATGGCGACACTAAATGGATGATTTTGACCTAGATGTATATAACAGAAATTCATGAAACTTTTCAGACTGATCCGGCAGGTTACCAACTATATAGTCATAAAATTTCCCCTTTCCAAATTCACATACATTCTTGCATCCGATTTAGTGTTTTCTCCCATAGCATCTTGTGTAGGCTCATTTTAGCCCTTTCATTAGAATTTTTCCCTCTCAGGATGCTCCAACACCCATTTTCAGAAGCCACCCTTTCATGTTAGCTTTGCAATAAACTTGATGCTTCTCCCATTCTTGTCATTTTGGAGTGTGATGTGTTCAGACACTAGTGCATCACATGGACATCCGCACACTGCACTAGTGTCCTATGACATTTCAATGTTCAAATGACCATTTTTGTGCATGTTTTCTACTTTTCATCTCCTTTTGTCGATGGTAACAACTTGGGACACCTTGAAACAACTCGAGAAGCTTCTTTTCCCTCTTATTATCTCTTTTTTAATTGATTCTTTCAATCCATTTCACTCTCCTTGGGTTCTACCTTGAACTCTTCTCTTCTTTCCCATTCTCTCTTACAACTAGCTATTGCTCTCTCTTTGGCTTCCTTAAGCCTTGCATGTGATACCTCCCTTGTCTTGTTCTTATGAGAATATTGGGGTTCCACATCCCATATCCATTGTATCTACATATTGTGATACAGTTTCTCCATCAGTGAGGATTTCTTTTATCATCTCTTTTGTGATACAGGTTCTCCTCCTCGAGCATGGATTGATTTTGTCACTTATATGTGGTGGTGCAAGTTCTACTCTTGAAGTGGGTTTTTCTTTCACCACATGCTTTGTCCATTTTAGTTACACTATCTCTTTCTATCTAGCTATTCATGGAGGTGGGAACATCAAAATAGGGGTTTGATTGAGGAAAATCCCTATACAGATATTACACATGTAGGTTTTGAAGACATTAATTTTATAGAGGTTTCATCACTTGCATGGTTGTAATAATTTAATCTCTATCCCTTACTCTCTTTATCATATATTTCACTTTATTTCAGTCCTATCACATTCTGTCATTTTTCCACATTTTGGAAGTTCTCAGAAATTAGAGTAGAAGTAGGCACTTTGTCATTTTCTATGATAAACTTACTTTCTGGTCCATACAAGACACCAATACGCCTTTGGGATTCCAACATGGTGCATTTTTGTCCATATTCCATGCTATCATCCTTTGGCTAAGACCTTGTTCGTTTGTCCAAGAAATCTCATGAATTTCTCTTTTTGATTCTAGAACTCTCACGTTGTTCCTTGAGGTAGTTTAGGGAAGTTCGCCCCGCGAGGCTCTTTGAATAAAGATAATTCATGAGTAGAGAATCCCTCTTCTCTACACCAACAAGCCTAGGAAGTGTAGAAAACCACTAGAAAGCTCAGAAAGGTTGTTTTTTGTAGGCCTCCAATGACTCATTCATCCATTGGTGAATAGGTCCAAGTATTCTTTTTCTGGAGACATTGAATCTAATATTAAAGTTTAGGAAATGTGAAAAATTTCTACCTATGTAACCCTATCAGGGACTCATTTTCCCTATGGTGAATGGGTCATGGTATAATATTTTTTAAACTTGAAAAAAAGAATTTCAAAGTGATCACATGTTTTTTTGTTTCAGGTCTCTAACACTTAGTCTTGTAATAGATTTTCTAGATTTTAGGCTTCAAAATGCAATGTTAAATAAGGGTGAATGATGAACAATGTGACTAAATTTAATGAGCAATGTGAATATAAATATTGAATGATGATGTCAATTATAACACTATGCAAAATAAACATATATCTAATGCATTTTTTTTAATTTTTAGTGAATATAAGTAATGCAAACATGCAAATTTACCCTAAATGCAATGTTCACTAATGCAAGATGAAAGAACCCTAAATTTAATGCAAGTAATGAAAATATAATGCAAAACTAAGATATACGGTTAAAAGGAAGTCTCCAAAATTAGAAAACTACAATGCTCAAAAGGTCGGGTCCACCAAAATGAAACATAGAAAAAGATGGTGCAATCACCAAATGGGATAAAAAATGGGCGCACCCAGTTTTTGGACTAGATGTTTCACTTAATTATGAGGGGTAGAGTGCATAAATAAAAATCAGAAATCAAACCTAATTGTTATAACAACAAATAGGAAGGTTTTAAGATGTTGAAATGATGTGTACCTTGTTGAAAAAGTGTTGTTTCAGACCTCATTGAGGACTTATTCTCCCAGTGGTGAATGCGTCCTTTGTAGGGTTCTGGAAAAGTAATTTTTGGGTTCTCTTCTTTAATGTTTGCAACTCCAAACTTTAGGCGTTCATCTCCCGAAAGTCAGAAATAAATTTTGTAGAGTGCTTTTCGTGATCTTGCAACAAAGATGACAAATTTTACAACTTTGTAACTTTGACAATTTTTCTTCTCCACTTGATCTTCAATCTAAAACCTACAATCACACATCAAGAGAGAATAAAAAATGTTGACTATTAGGGAATAGTGGTTTGCCTTGGTCAAACCTCATTTAGGTAATTAAACATTATGATGAAATGATGATACATGAACATGAAACATGAAAGAAGGATACCTTGGATGAAGTCTTGGAATACAAATCAACAATCTAGCATGAAGTGGAGATAAGGAATGCTGATCTTGATCTTGAATATGGATGCGAAATAATGCTTGTAAATGGATCTTCAATGCTACATCAACACATTAGATCAATTACATGCATGATGCACTATGCCTTTGACATGATGAAATGACCTTTTATTGCTGCAATAAACTTCAATAATCTGCCCTTGAATTCTCTTGAATGCTCTAGTGAATGTAATATTGATTTCTTATGAAGATCTAGTTTAATGTATTAGATGAAACTATGTGAAAAAAACTTATATTTATACTTTACTTAATATTTAATCCCAAAATTCATATAACACAAGCTGCCATCAGATCTAGGATTTAAAATTACTAAAATCTTGCTAAGAATAAGTTCAAAAAGGGGTGTCCTAAGTTAAGGAGGACGCATTCACCATAGGGTGAATGGGTCCTAGCACACTTAACTAGGAAAAGTTTTAGGTATATGAAATAACATGCCAAAAGGGTCCTAGGACCTAGGAATGACCCATTCACTAGGTGGTGAATGGGTCCTAGGTCATTAACCTAGGACTCAAACCTTGCCAAATTAAATGTTGTGAAACATTATTAATGAGTGTCGAGATTTATCCCTTGGAAAATGAAATAAGGCTTGGATTTGAATGTAAGGGGCCAATTAAACTCTAATTAACCTTAATTAATTAATAAAGATATAGATTAGTATGAAAGTGTGAAGAAACAATTTAAAAAACCCTAAATAAGGCATCATTAAGTCCATTTTATCACTAATTATTCATTCCCAAATTAAGTGTGAAAAAGGGTTACTTTTTTCTGCGGTACAAGACTATGCACAATCAATGTAATATGCATACAATTTTTTGAATTTTTTAGATTTTAAATGATGAAAAATGAAAACCTTAAAAACCTAAATGAGATGAAAACTAATTCAATTTTAACAATGATAAATGAGATGCAAACTAATGCAATGTAGTGTAAACTAATGCAAATCCTAGATCTAGAGTTTAAATGGAGTCCAAACTCAAAATTCTTGATGTTGAAAGTTGGTTTCACCAAAATGAATTGGGGGAAAATATGGATGATAGATTTTGAATGGGATTACGCACCTACACTTTCCTTATTTCATTAGGAAAAAGAGATCCCCTAGGGAAAGATTACTTTTCAACCCTTAGGTGAGTTGACCTTGATGAAGATCTTGATATTTTCCTTATGACTTAGGATAGGGTAAATCAGCATGAACTACACTTTTGGGAGAAAAAAAATAAAAATTAAATAAACCAACTATGCAATGTAACACTGGAAACATCAATTTAAAACCTTAATCTAGCAAAACCCATAAACATCCGACAGATCTAAGAAAGTCATGATTTTATGCACTTGTGACAAAAGGCTCCTACTAAGTGTCTTTCTGAGACTCATTCACCCTAGGGAGAATGGGTCTTGCTAGGAGTTTTTGAAAATTAAAAATTATAATATGTAGCCTCTATTCTGCAACAAAATTGATTTTTTTTTTGTTTGTATGGGGATTTGCCTCTGTCAAACCCCAAGTTTGGCAATTAAACCTTGATGAAAATTTATCGATCTAAAACATAAATATGTGTGTGAGCCCTAATATTAAGTGTGCCTAATATTTTCAAGATCTAACATGCAAATAAACACTATTCAGGTGTGTTAGAGTAGAATCCCTAAATGAACTTCAACGATAGACATAAGGCCTAGTTAGGGAGAACTTAAATACCCTAGTAGATCAAAAAACGGATTATACCTTGCTTTAGGTGGCTAGTAGAATGAAGATAGAAGATGGAATAACTAGGAAAAAAATCATTAGATAAAGGGAAATGGCTAGTTGCATGTCTGAAAACCTATAATCCATCATGATCCACCATAGGCATCAATCTTCAATCATGAACAATACTTGATAAATCTTCACAAAATGAGCTTGAAGACCTGTAAAAACAATTAAAAGTCTACTCCAAGACTTTAAATTTGATTACTTGAATGTTCTCCTTGACCTTGAATGTAAATCTTGTGAATATATTCTCAATATCATTTTCAACCTAGGGTAAAATGGTGAAAAGAATTGGCTTTATAGGCTTCCTTTCTAATTTCTCGATTATTAAATCCTAGAAGTCAAAATTTAAAATTTTAATTTAGGACTTCATAATTCCACCAAAAACATGTTCAAAATTTGAATTGTGGCTATTAAAGGGGACCGATTCACCCAAGGGTGAATTGGTCCTAACCTAAATTGCCAAGATTTATGAATTTTAGGGAATTAAATTATTGAAATTTATTTATTCAATGCATGTTGTAATGTGAGAAAATATTTAAAATAGGTCTTGGGATACGTAATAAATGGGATTAGCAACCTATTTATGAAGGGTAAAAATGCATAAAATTGAGATCACTAAACTAGGTCCAAATTAAGTATGAAAATGTACTATCACTTATGAAGGAGTACAATTTTATATACTACAATACCAATGAAATAAATAGAAGCTTAGGGATTCCTAATATTAATCCTTATAGTTTTTTCACCTCATAAATAATACCACCATGTTAATCACTTATTATACACATGCAAGATAGGTACTAGCTATTCGTTCACCATAATTAATAAACTCTCAAAACATGTCACCCAATGATCTAGTAATAAATCAATTTTTACAAAACATGAAACCACTTCAAAAACAAATTTCAAACATAAATAAGAATAAAAATAGTAAACCTAATGAAAAACAACCTTTGATAGAGTTGGTTTGGTAAGGTGCTCTTCTAGGGTTTCTTGCTTCTATTTTCATCCTTCACTTTCCTTGTGTCATATCGCACCATAGGAATAGGATTTTCCCATCCCAAGTTCTGCTACATTTATTGTGTCTTTTTGTAGTTTTTAAAATAGCCTCAATTAATTTCAACCCAATAGTTCTTGCTGGTGTTGGCGGTTTGATGGCTCTACACAATGAAAAATCCTTTGAACAAAAAACCTTAAAAATTCATCTTAAAGGTTTTTCACAAGGTAAGTCTTTTAACCTCCCTACAAATGTGGTACTTCCCATCCTAGAATTTGATACTGCATGTCAATGGTTAGAACACAAAAATATTATAGGATATTTTTTTGGGAGCTCTCCCCCTAAAATAATGGTAAGAGAGTGAGTACATGAAAGTTGGGTCCCTCATGGGGTCTGCCTTGATATAGTACAAAACCTTACCAAAGGGTTCTTCCTTTTCAATTTTGTGGAAGTAAATCATGCTCAGGAAATCTTGAACCATGCTCTGTAGTATGTCTAGTCGTCTTTGTTGCTCTTCCAACTATGGACCCAAATTTTTTCATCTTTGATAATACAAAGTAGGGGTCCCAATTTGGATTGAGTTTATCGGCATCCCCTTGCCTTGTCTACATTTTTTACACCACATAGCATTTTCCTTGGGGAAGGTTATTTGTATTGAACTTGACCAGTTTTACTAAGCTTATCCTCAAAAGAGAGTTTGTATAAAAGTGTAGATCTCTCTAAAGACTTGAAAGAGTCTATAGATATTCAAATACACAACTTATGACATGCCCAAAGGGTTTTATATTTAAATTTGTCGAATACTTGTTTTATATGTCAATATTTTGATTACAAGATAAAATATTATCCTCTTTTTACCACTAGAGGTAAGTCCCCACCATGAGAACTTGAGAAATATTGTCTTGCAGAAGTTTCTATCTACATGATAGTGAACCACACAAAATATAACACTAGACCTAGGGAAAGAGGATTCTCTATACTAGGCCCTTAGGGTTTTTCACCCAATGAGCACTTGGTGTGAGAGAATGGCATTGTTACCACTTGGTGGTTATGGGATTTTCGGTGGCTGCATTCAAAGGAAGGGCTAATTGATGAAGGTTATGATATGTATTTGTGTTATGTGATTGAAACTAAAATAGAATAATTCTAATCTAATGTATGCAATGAAAATAAAGTAAATCTAAACCAATGCAAACAACCTACACTATATTCCCTAAATGTATGAAAAACAGAAAGGAAATGAGAGAGTTGAGAGGTTATGCACCTAGAAACAATATTGTAGATGAATGGTCTTAGAATATTTTGGAAAATGCCCGAAATCAGCAGAGGGACACTTCCACCAAGTTGGGCAACTTAGTCCTCCTGTCGGGAAAATCTACTGGAACAGGTTTTGGGGAAAAGGGTACCCAAAAATATAAAAATACCTTTTTCAGGCTTAGCATAGGGACAAAGTCACCAATAGTGGTGACCTAGTCCTCTTAGCGCTTTATGAGAAATCAAGTCCTGATTATGTGGGTCATGGTTGATGTTTCTCTTTTCTACAACAATCTATGTCTAAAACTCTCGAAAATGACCTATAACTTATCTTGTTACTCCTTTTAGGGTTTGATACTTTGATGTGACTTGGGTGGAAAGTTTTTACTTCCTCCAACACATGTAAAGATGAAGAGAATGTTAGGGTTAGGGAATAGGGGTTTGCCTAAGTCAATCCCCTTTGATGGTAGCTAAACCCGAATGAGAAATAAGCTAAAGGAGAGTAAGATTGAATGATAAATTTAATGGAAACACTTACCGAACCTTTTTTGTTGATGGTATGCAACATGCAAGGATAGCTCCAATAGAGGTTGCTTGTGAAACTCTTGTGTTTGATTGCTTGCTTTAGAAGATAGGAGTGCAAGAGTTCTTGTGAAGAGATGCAAAGATGAGCTTGAGAGAGTCTAAGAGAGTAAGAGAGTAAGAGAGGTAAAATGAAGGTGAAAACCCTTATTTGTACATGTAAAAACCCTAATTTTCTTGAAACGCAACATCATAGGATGACACTAGGGTTTAGGAGGCAAGATTCCTATTAGGGTTTTTTCCAAATTTGAATTTCATCCCAAAAGGGACTAGGTCACCCAAAGTGGCGACCTAGTCCACTTGGGAAATTTCAAGTGGTGGTCAGTAATTAGATAATGTTTAATGAAGTTAATCAGCTTTGCCTCCTGAAACCCACTTAAGTCAGGACTAAGAGTACATTAAGGGGAAAAATTAGCATAGCAAAGGGTGAAAATTCCTTACAACACTTTACAACACCTTGGCACATGGCTTGGAAAGGGGTAAAAGGGTGTTTTTTAGGTGAATTATGTTGAAAGGGTCTTAGAAAATCAAGGAAATGTAATAAAACACTTCACAACACCTTAGTAAAACACCGTTAGGTTATTGTTGAATTGCAAGCTTACAAGACTGACTCAATGTAAAACAAGGCAAAAATCCAATGGAAAAGGCCAAAATGAGTGAAAAAGTGCCAAAGACTATAGTTTTTGGTGGCACATTTAGCCCCCACTTTATTGAGAGTATTAACTTACTTGAAAATCACACTAAAGTAGCTGAATCATGCATGTTGAGAGGTATCTAATGTAATCATGTTAGCAAGATGAGATGACATCAATAAAGAAGGATGATCAAGCCCCCAAGATCAAGATCCCATGGAAAACTATTCATAAGTACAAAAGATCACACAGAATGATGTGAAAGAGTGGAGGAAAGTCAGATCAAGATTCGACCATTTGTCCAGATAGTTGTGGATCAGATCTAGGCTATTTGTCTGAAAGAAAAAAAGGATGTACCCACCCTGGGCCGACAAGACTTTTGGTTGTCCACCGGGTGAGAATGCCAAAAGGTGGTGAGATACATAAACATGGTTGGTATGCAATCACACACAAAAATGTGGCTATGGGGAAGTCGTGCGCTAGTTGGGCTTCCTACTCAACCATACCAAAGTTATACCTCCTGATAAATTTGATAACGTGCCACAAAAGACAAGGGTGCGGTTCATGAGACAAGCAAAGCCTTGGATGCTTAGAACCCATGAAAAAGTGCAAGATGGAACCATATGCATGCAAGTTGTGTTATGCAAGGGGGCCATGTATACACAAATGCAAAAGTGCAGAATGTAAAATGCAAAAAGAGTGTTCCAAGGAGTCTTGTATAGTTCATATGTGGTGTTTGACCTAGGGAACATTTAATTTAATGTCTCCAAAGAGGACCTATTGAAGGATAGAAGATTCACAACTTAGGGGATGCAGTGTGTCGCATTAGGCCACTAAGAGGAATTTAATATGCTAAGATAAATCACACTTATGAAGGAAATTACTTTGAATGTCATCCACAAAGTGAGAAACACATCATGTGAAGTGAGAAAGCTGCACTAGGAAGCATGGACAAAGAAAAATAAAATGCAAATGAAAGAAAAATAAAATAGTGCCAATGTATGCCCCCACTTTAAAGGAATTTCTACATGCCATTTGGTGAGAACTTTCTTTAAAGTAGAGAAAGGAAAAATGAAAAAGGGACATGAGAGCCTTATGTGAAAAACCCAACATCAAGTGATAGGTGTCCAAGAAAGGCTACATCATGTGAAAAAGGAAGAAAGCAAAGTAAAAGGGGGTTTCCCCCAAAAATGAAAAGCACCAAACACAAAAGGGATCTATGGATTTGGGGTCAATATGTTCATTGCTGCAATTTTTGTTTAGAAAGAACGAAACTATCATCATTCCCCCAGCTACATAGAACTGAAAGAAGACATAGAGAGAGTGAAAGAAAATGAAAAAGGAGATTCAATTTGGGTCAACATGGAAGAGACATAGGATTTCTCGATGCTTTTCATTGTCCAACAAAGGACAATAAAAAGCTAAAGAAAAATATGAATGAAAAAGAGCCATGCATTTGAGTCAACATGAAGGAGAATTTGTGGTCTCAATGCCTTGCATCATCCTCAAATGAAAGGAAAAAAGGAAACAAAAAGGAAAAGAGGTTCATTTGGGTCAACATGAAGGAGACATTGTGGTATCAATGCCTTGCATCATCCCCAAATGAAAGGCAAAAGAAAAATGAAAAGTCATGTACGACACATAGAAGAAGGGTAGATACATATAGAAGAATGTCACAAAGAGTAAGAAAACATCCCACAATACGGGGAATAAACGATACATAAAAATTAAAAATAAAAAGAGAAGGAAAGGCTAGTAAGGCACATGTGAATTACTCTATGAGAAAGTCATTCACCTCCCAATCTTGATCAGTATGAAATTCAAGAGGGTGATTAGTGAGAGGAACAAAATCAATTTACAAACTAGTGTCAAGATCAACGCTTGTCCTAGTGGAATTATCGTGAATGCTCATGGAAGAGGAGAATAGTAAATTCAAGTTGTGGTGTATCTCTTCATCAATTCGGGCATTCTCATCATCATCATTATCCAAGTTGATGAGAATGGTGGGTCGAATGACAATTTCAATGGTGGCATGTAAAATGGGTGGTGCAGGAGGTATATAATAAGGCTGTGGGGGTGGAGGAGGATCAATAGGCATGGCTTCAGACACAAGTCAATTATGATATTTAGTTTGTTATTTCTCACAAGATTAGCGAGAAAGAGAATGATAATGACGCTAACGTTCTTTAGCCTCTTTATTCCTTTTTTCTTTTCTCTTCAAGGTGCATGGGGGAAAGGGTGATCTGGTCCACCATAGGTTGTGGATCATCCCTACGAGGAGAAATGAGAGGAACTATGGGTGGCTCATCCACTTTATCCTTAGCTTTATAGACCTGTTTAGTGTGGGGAGGGAGGACATAATTTCTATCATGATCCCTAGGCCTCTTGGATGATGTGGAAGAGGTTTCAGGAGTGGGTTGAATATGTATATCAGAGTCAGGTGGAAACATGGATTGATCAAGGATGGGTGAGTCCAAGGTGGAAGGAGGTATGTTGCGTAGAGAGAGCTTAGAGATATTTTTGGCCTTGAACTTTTGATAGGCCATGAAGAAAAATTCCCACTAAGGGGTGATGGGTTCCATAGGCTTAGGCCAGAAGGATTCCAGGGAAAATTTACCCTTGGATGATAAAGGATGAAAGCCACTATGGTCGACAGTGAATATGCCATTATCAATAGGAAAATTCACACACTTGTGGATAACATATAGGACCACTTTCATAGAATGAAGCCATGGGTGGCCAAGTTGCAAATGAAATTGGTCTGATTGCGGGATAATGGAGAAGGTAACGTCCAATTTTTTGGGATCTATTTGTAATGGGAGGGCAATCAATCCAATCGTCAGGCATGCAAAACCATTATGTATTTTGAACTAAGCAGTAGGTCGATTATAGACATCTTGAGTAATATTGTGTAAAATTAGGAAGTCTTCTATGATCACATTCTCACCACAGGTAGGATCTATGAGTATCCCATTGGTGGGCTTATCATAAATTTGACCAAATATGTAGAGAGGACCATCAGGAAGATTCCTTAGTATATCTTGTACAAAAAAGGTGATGTCAAGAGGTCCTTTTGTTGGGCCCTTACGATGGATAACATCTATTTCTCCTACCATTTCATTGATAGGTGTGACATGGGTTACCATGGGAAGAGAAATATGATGTAGATCTTATGAATCCACATTCATGACATCAGGTGGTGAAGTTTCACTTGTTTTGAAAATTAACACATTATGTTTGGGCATAAGGTTGGTGAAGATTTTCAAGTTTTGGTTAGGGGGTGCCATAGATTTATTGCTTTTATCATTAATGCCAACAACAAATAGATGACCTGAATCAGTTAGGTATTGCACAAGGTGCTTTAGACGCTTGCATTGTTCAGTGTCATGTCCATTTTGGTGATAAAAATAACAATAAGAATTGGCATTATAAGATGGAGGTAATGGTTTATTAGGATTAGGTGTATGGAAGGGAGGTAAGGAGATCATTTGCTATTGGAGTAGTTGGGTCATGGTATTCTGAAGGGTGTCGGGCAAGGGTGTGAAGGTACGCTTAGGATTCCATAATTAAAGGGCACTATAGACCTAACTATGACCACTTGGTTATTAATAGGTGGAGGTATTTGGGATGAAGGGTTAAATTGGAGAAACCCTTTGTTTGGTTTATTAAATGGTTGGGAGTTGGATGGGGAAGAAGCTTTAGACTTCTCAACTCGATTAGGAGTGGACTGTGAGTTGCGACTGCTAGTAGAATTATGGTAGTCATAGAGGGCTTGACATAGGTGCATAAAAGAGGGGAACTTCATGAGGGTAATTTTATCTTGTAGGGGTGTCACAAGGTTTTTGATGAACATCTTTTGCATATGGGTGCCAATAATTTTAACATCAATTAAGGAATAAAGAGCTTGATAACAAGAGATAAAATTAGTTATCTTCTCTTCATTTTCTTGTTTGCATCTCATGAGGTCTGCTAAGGTTTTTGTTTGGGGCTATATGAGCTTGGAAGTGATTAATAAAGGCATTCACTAGTTCATTGAATGAACTAATGGAATTATTAGGCAAGGAGGAGAACCCACCCAAGGCAACATCTTTGAGAGTCCTTGGGAATAACTTAGCAAGCAACTTGTCGTCAAGAGAAAAGTCACTACATAGGGAAGTATAGGGATTGACATGGTTAGAAGGGTCACCCTTCCCTCCATACTTCTCGAATCTAGGGATATCTATTCCTTGTGGCAATGCAGTGTGTAGGATATCAAGGGATAATAGATTACTATGACCATAATGGGTAGGGGAGCCATATTGGCTTTGGTTGATGGTGGATATTTGTTGTTTCATGGAGGTTATAGTGTGAAAAATTTGTGTAATAAGAGGGTCAGTGTAAGTGGTATGAGGTTGAAGGGAGAGAGGTGAAGGGGTGAAGGTGGTGGAAGGGGAAGTGGTAGGGACAATGGAAGAGGTGGAGGAGTGGGATGCCACAAGAGAAGTAGAGATGCTAGTAGGGATGCTGAGGGGAGGTACCATATTACAAACTTGATGCATAGTGGTTGTCACACTAGGAGGTGTATAAGTGGGAATAGAGGAAACGGTTGAGGGAGGGGGTAGAGGGTCCTCTTTGGCCAAACATGTAAGTAGGTGAAGGAGATGCCTTAGGTGCATTCTTTTCATAGATTTCTACAATCCTCTTCATGAGACATAAGCCATTATCACGGTCAAGTAATTGATGAAGGTTTTTGATAACAAGGATATTGGTTTTAGATATGGGTTCAAGGCCGAGTTCATGTTGATAATAAGTTAGATCAACATGGATATGGAAGACCTTATCATGTGGGATTTCATTTTTTTCACTGATTTTGTCTCCTAGGTGTAAGGAATTGCTAAGGATGGTCTCTAAGCCTAGTGTACCATCGTTAATACTTGGAGTTGATGTCGGAGGGATCCCAATATCTACAACAAGAGTGTTGTTTTTAGATGCCAATGTCTTAGAACTTCATCTCGCAACTGTATCGACAAAGGAAAAGAAAATGCTCGGACAGGGTTCCCTAAGGCTAAGGAAATGTAAAGAAAAGTGACAAAAGTGCTTGTAACTAAAATTCTGAAACAGAACACAAAAATGCAAGACAAAGGGACTGCAATGCAAGAAATACTAGAAAATTACTTGAAATTTCAAAGTGAACGGTGCAAAAGGATTAGGTCGCCCAGTGTGGCGACTTAGTCCTAGTAGTGTTGTTTTTGAAAAATTCCATAATTTTTGACTACTTTGTGTGCTTCTTCTAATTTCCTGATACAAACAAAAATTCTAAATGCAAATTTTTATGTATTTTCTTAAGGGAAATTTAATCCAATGTGCAATTCTAGCATGAACTTTCACTAATGCACTTTTTCTACTAACCCTAGGATGCAAGCAATGCAAAATTTTTAATGCAATGCAAGCTATCTCTAAGATGAAATGCAAAATTAGAAAGCTAGAAAATGGTCTACAGTTGGGTTCACCAAAATGAACCACCAAAAATATAACTCTAGACCTACTGCAAGAGGATTCCCAATACTAGGCCCTTAGAGTTTTTCACCCTAGGAGCACTTGGTGTGAGAGAATGGCACTCTTACCACTTGGTGGTTATGGGATTTTTGGAAGTTTCATTCAAAGGAAGGGCTGGTTGATGAAGGTTGTGATATGTGTGTGTGTTGTGTGGCTGAAATTGAAATAAAATGATGCTAATCTAATGTATACAATGTAAATAAAGTAAATCTAAACTAATGCAAACAAACTAAACTATATGCCCTAAATGTATGCAAAACAAAAAGGAAATGAGAGAGTTGAGAGCTTGTGCACTTGGAAATGAGATATTGTGGATGAATGGTCTTAGAGTATTCTAGAAAATGCCTGAAATCAGTGGAGGGACACTTCTGCCAAGTTGGGCAACCTAGTCCTCCTGTTGGGAAAATCTATTGGAACAGGTTTTGGGGAAAAGGGTACCCAAAAATACAAAAACCCTTTTTTAGGCTTAGCACATTGACAAGGTCACCAATAGTGGAAACCTAATCCTCTTGGTGCTTTCTGAGAAATCAAGTCCTGATTTTGTGGGTCTCGGTTGATGTTTCCCTTTTCTACAACAATCTGTATTTGGAACTCCCGAAAATGACCCATAACTTGTCTTGTTGCTCCTTTTAAGGTTTGATGGTTTGATGTGATCTGGGTGGAATGTTTGTATTTCCTCCAACACTTTTTACTTCACCAAATTTGAATACAAACCTACAAACACATGCAAAGACCAAGAGAATGTTGGGGCTAGGGAATAGGGGTTTGCCTAAGTCAAAACCCTTTGATGGTAGCTAAACTCAAATGAGAAATAAGCCAATGGAGGTTGCTTGTGAAACCCTTGTGCTTGATTTCTTGCTTTGGAAGATAGGAGTGAAAGAGTGCTTGTGAAGAGATGCAAAGATGAGCTTTAGAGAGCCTAAGAGAGTAAGAGAGGCAAAATGAAGGTGAAACCCTTATTTGTACATGTAAAACCCCTAATTTTCTTGAAATGCAACATGATAGGCCAACACTAGGGTTTAGGAGGAAATATTCCCATTAGTTTTTGCTTAAAATTTGAATTTTATGCCAAAAGGGACTAGGTCACCCAAAGTGGTGACCTAGTCCACTTGGGTAATTTCAAGTGGTGGTCGAGAATTAGATATTTTTTAATGAAGTTAATCAACTTTTCCTCCCGAAACACAATTAAGTCGACACTAATAGTACATTAAGGGGAAAAATTAGTATAAGAAAGGGCTAATTAATGGATGATAAGCCTAGGAAAGGGTGAAAATTCCTTACAACACTTTACAACACCTTGGCACATGGCTTGGAAAGGGGTAAAAGGGTATTGTTTAGGTGAATTATGTTGAAAGGGTCTTAGAAAAGTGAGGAAATATACTACAACACTTCACAACACCTTAGTAAAACACCATTAGGTTATTGTTGAATTGCAAGCTTACAAGGCTGATCCAAGGTAAAACAAGGCCAAAATCCAATTGAAAAGGCCAAAATGAGTGAAAAAGTGCTAAAGACTACAATTTTTGGTGACATAGATAGAAGAAAAATGGACTACAATGATTGGCCAAAGAAAAAGGTCTTATGAGCCTTTAGGGCCAACTACTAAAGCTACATAGCCTTTAGTTGAAGTTTCAAATCCTTCAAAGAAGGGGTAGGAGATGCATAATAATATAAATGATGCACTTGCTCAACCAATTCTCTCTACAATTCCTTAGCTAGTGTTTGTGCTGATAGGTCAAATAGTCATTCATTCTCTTGTTACAAGATATCTTAGGAGATCATTTATTCCTTCCAAGCACTTTGAGGAAGGAAAATTTGTTGCATAAAAATAGATAATTCCCTCTCCTCCACTCCAATTGGCATTAGTCCAACAAGAATTTTTAAAGAATCACTTTTCCTCTCTGGAAGAGCTGGACTTTGATGACATGATCAAGTCTCATACATTTATTTTCTCTCTTGGAATTTTCAAGGTCTTAAAAAACTCTCAATAAAGTATTCTATTAGGTATAATCCTCAAAATTATGGTAGCATTGATGTATTATGTCTTCAAGAAGTTAAAGTTTCTAATTTTTTGTTATCTATTTCATGTTGAGTTTTTTGGCCAGCAAGTATGATGTT
Organism: Sequoiadendron giganteum; assembly: GCA_007115665.2. Lineage (NCBI taxonomy): Eukaryota > Viridiplantae > Streptophyta > Pinopsida > Cupressales > Cupressaceae > Sequoiadendron > Sequoiadendron giganteum. The sequence goes on from CM021105.1 coordinate 84,025,854, forward strand.
CTCCACTTGTCATGTTTCTTGTCATGATAGGGTTTTCTACCTCTTGTCACCATGTTGGCATGATTTCATCATTGATCATGGTTCTAACCCACACATTGGCTAATCTTGATCCTTCTAAACACTAATAATCATTCCTTTGAGATTATTAATGTTTATGCCTCTAATGATGCTATTGAAATATATCTTCTCTGGTGATGAATCATCAATTATTTCTAAGTGGCTAATTGGGTTATGTGTGGTGAATTTAATATGTTTGAGGTGGTGTATGACAAAGAGGGTAATTTTCCTTTTTCAGTGGGAAATTGGTGAGAGTAAGGCATGGTTTTACATGCATAATAAATTGGGTCTCTTTGACCTCAATATTGGTTGTTTTCATTCTCATTCTTTATGGCATACATAGAGTAACATTCGATCAAGGCATCGTATAATTTCTAAGTGTCTTGATTATGTGATGATATCCACTCAATATTTATTTTCCTTTTCTAGAATTTATTTTCTTTTGATCATGTTGTTGCTGTATGTGACCTTATCATAACACTTTCCCATTAATTTTATAATTGATTAGCAAGTGATCCCATGTCGGTCATGTAATTCTATTTTTTTCTAAATATTTCCTTACTGATTCATTGACCCATACTAGCGCACATCAAAAAAATTGGAACCTTAAGTGGCTGATGCATTGGGTTGGATTACTTGGTGGAATAACAACATTAACCAAATTGTGTGGTTTCTTCACATCTATGGTCCTCAAATGTCCATTTTTTGTAAGAGCTCAGATGAAGCCACCATCTCAAATTTTCAAACTTCTATGGAAGGCTTAGCTACCAACCCTTTCTCCTTAACCTTGTAGGGAAGAATTACAAAGATGATACATCAAAAGAAAGTTGGTAGATATAGTGCAAGAGGTACCCACATCAAAGCCAAACTTCACTTGCTTAAAATTGGTGATCGTTCCTCGAAGGAATTTTCCATTGATCTTAGAGACCAACACACTTCACATGGCATCAAGAAAATCAAGGAATGTGCTCACATATTTTTCTAACATTCTCCAACCCTTTGTTATGCATTATGAAAATATTTTAATTACTCAAGATCACATTCTTCAGCATTTGAGTGCTCTCTAAGAATGTCTTAGAGTTGTTCCTAACAAGATCTCTTCTACGTAGAGGTATTGTTACAAGAAATTGCTCACCATTAAAGACCTCAAGAAATCTATAAACACTATGGCTAATGAAAAATCCCCAAGAATCAATGGTTTCCCTTGTGAGTTTTTCAAAATACTTTGGGATTGTGTGGGAGAAGATGTGCATAAAGTATATTTGGAAGCTTTTCATTCCAAATACCTAGGCCATATTATAATAAAGGAAATATGAAATTCATACCTAAGTCTGAAAATCCTAAAGATATCTATAATTTTCGACCCATCATGCTCTTTAATGTCTCCTAGAAAATCATAGAAAAATATTTTTCCGTAAAAATTCACCATCTTCTCTCTTAGTTCGTTCACCCAGAGAAAACTAGGTTTATTATATCTAGATTCATTTCGGATAACATGATTTTTTTTTGGGAAGGTATGGAGTGGGCTAGGCGCTCCCTCTAGAAAGCCAATTTTTTTAAAAATGACTATGTTAAAGCCTATGACAGTATAGAGTGGCCCTTTATTCTCAATATAATTTCCACTCTAGGTTTTGGTCCTAATTTTATTTAATCCATGATAATTCTGTTTGTGGATGATTCATCTTGCATCACCATTAATGGCCACTAGTCCCAAACTTTTGGTTTGACTTAATCCATTCGTCAAGGCTTCCCTCTTTCCCCTTCTTTGTATGTCCTTTCTATAGAAGGCTTTGGCTATCTCATGGCTCACTCCATATCCATCTCCCATGGTTTAGTCCAGGGGATCACTTTGCCTAATTTGTTGGCTTATCTTGTTAATGGTGATTTTGTCATTGATTCTTTTTTGAATTTTCTAGAGGATGAAGACAACATCAAGGAGTCCCTTAAATGCTTGGAAATATTTTCCCGACTTTTATTCTACTATTTAGTAGCACAAAGCTTAATGATTAGTACTCTATTCTCCCTAGACCTCCATGGATGCAACAATTTGGATGGAAGTGGATTAATCAACAAGAAAATTTAGAATTCTTTGGTATTCCCTTTATCTTTTAGGCTTCTCTAATAAACTTATGGAAATTTTTTCTGAATAGAATTGAATAAAATATATCTTTTTGGATCACCAAGCCACTTTCTCTTGTTGGAAATTTCCACGTGTTCTTTAAAATTTTAGCTGCCACTCATGTTTATTATTATTTGTGTTGAGCCCCTTGTAAGGCATAAAACATGAAGCTAGAGAAGATGCATACGGATTTTCTTTAGGCATCTTCCAAGATGCATAAAGTATTCTATCGAGTTTCTTGGGAATTATGTTTCCTTCCTAGCGATTCCTATGGCCTTGACCTATTGGCCACTCAAACGAAATGGATTTCTCCCTAAAACAAATGGATTATCCAAGCCCTTACTATAAATTATTCCTAGAAGATTATCCTCAGACATTGCATTTCCTTGGGATATCCCATTCATAGGCCTACCTAGAAAGGGATTGGTCTTCACACCCTTCTCATAATGAAAGATCCTATTCAAATTGAGGGAAATTTTGTCACCAAAAGAATTTGGTGCATGGGAAGCCATTAAGCCCTTTCTCAGGTGGAGCGACACTAGATTTTGGGAAGGATTATCTTTAAAACAAAAAAATATTTGGTGTTCTCCTTTTCTTGCTAATTGAGGGAGCTCTCTTGCCAAATTTCCTTGGCTCAAAGCCCTCAAATTTCACAAGAAAGGCATTCAAACTCCAAAGGGAATTTTTCTAGACCAATGATGAGAATCATGTATTGGGAAGTTTTCAAAGACAAGTTTAGCTTAACTTCCTCAGACCAAGAAACCTTTAAAGGATCCATCAATGCCACCGCAACTAATATTCTTTATAAAATTAGCATTCATTTTGCTAAACCATGGTGGAAAGATTGGAAGTGGGGTTCAAATAGAACCTTCAAGAATTACAAGCTTCATCTTGGATACCAATGGCTTTCACCTCATCTCTTTATGGTTAATATTTTTAACTAGATATAACACCTATAGTCACTTGTTTTAGTTTGACACTGTACATTTATCAATTTGTTGGTTGTGATTATTGAGCATAAGCTCGCGCACTTTAATTGATGTATTATTTTCCAAGGATTACTTATAGATTCTAGGGTTACCCACTTCAGGGTTTCAAACCCTTGTTTCCCATTTTGTATGCACCTAGATACTCTTAAGAATATCTTTTGGTTTTTGTCTAGATCTCAACAATTGTGGAATTGGATTCATGATTTATTTTGAGTCTTTTAGCTAAAACCTTTTTCTTTGAATATAGTTCTTTTGGGGGATTGGCTCCACATTCCCTATAAGTATAATAAGATCTAGCATGTTTTTAGGGCAAAAATTCTCTTCAACATTTGGAAATATAGAAATTTATTTATTTTTTCTCATAGCCAACTCAATAAGTATTTTTCTCTCTTACTAAAGCTATTATATGCTATAATGTGTTAATTCAGATTCAAGTGCAAGATAAAAAAGTTGCACTAGAAGTGGAACACCTTCAAGAGCTCCTAGACCATTAGGGGAATGATCCCTACACTATTTCTCATGTCTCACCTTCTCCAACCTCCTCCCAAGGCCTCTCAACCTCTAAGGGCCATTGTCAAGGTAGGAGTGGCTCCACTCAAGAATCTCAAGTGGTGCATTCTTGCCCCCCTTCCCAAACTTAGTGTCATAGTGGTTCATATTCTTAAAAGTGCTCACCTTCCCCACTTCCTTGGTATGATTTGGGGCAGAATTTGAGAGTGTCTTCTAGTGGTGGTGCCTCTAGATGGCCCTTTGGTGGAGCTCCTAGTTGGCCACTTGCCAACTCTTCCAAGTGTCTCCTACATTTGGATTTGGTGATATCTCCCACTTAGCAAGAATAGAAAGATAAGGATAATGAAAAATGGGATCCTCTCGATGTAACTCTAAAATTCATTGATGTTTGGGGTAAGATAGATGATAGAGACCCTCCTCCCACTATTGGCATTTCTCTCACTCCTTGAGAGTTTTTTTTTGGTATTTCTTTGTTTCTTGGATAATCCCATGTGAAATTTTGGGATGTGCCTTCTTACCACCCACCTTGTTTGTGAATGTGTATTATTATCTTTAATTAATAGCAATTTAGACATTCATAAAAAATGGTAAACCTTTACCTTACCTCACATGTAATCCTTTTTCATTTTTCATTCTCAAAACACTAATACCACCAAACATTGGAATACCTCGAGTTTAAAATTATAATGGTAAGGGAGATTCTAAAAACCATGTGTCAATTTTTACTATGTTATCTAGTGATTTCATTTTTAATGATATGATCTTAGCAATTTTTTTCCTACAACATTGAAAGAAATGGCCTTGGAATAGTTTCACTCATTTCCAAACAACTCAATAACCTCTTTTACACAACTTATTAGTTCATCTCTCCAACAATTTCAAGAAAAATTTGGTCCTCAAGTGACATTAATAGAATTATTTCATTGTAAACATGGACCTAAGGAAAAGGTAATAGATTTCATAGGATGATACCAATCACTTTATTCACAAATATCATATAGTCTTCCTAACATTGACATTCAAAGGGTGTTTATAGGAAACTTAAAATGCAGTATCTGAGACAAGATTTTATTGAAGAAGTATTCATATTTTACACACTTATGGATAACCCTTAATGATTATCAAATATCAATTAGTCAATGTGAGGGTAATCCTTCATCGAATCCTATTGATTGATCTGAATCTATGCATCAAAGAAATTACCCATCATTTAGAAATAAAAAGAAAAAAATATTTAAGATAAAAGATCCTCAAACTACCAATAACATAGAAACACATGTTGCTACCACAAGTACAACTTCTTATAAATTTAGGCCAAGAGATAGGAAATTATAACAATTGATTGATTCCATTCATGCAATAATGTTTCAATTGTTGAACATGAACTTGATTCAAATTCCTACAAATAGACCCATTATCAGAAGTAAACCTTTACCATAAAACTTTAACACAATTTTTCTTGTCAATATCATTGTGAAATAATGGGAAAGGGAAATCTTTGGGTTTTCACCTTAGAGTTTGAAACCTTTCCCAAGTGTGTGTGAAATGTGTGTGGGGGAGATGTGAATGGATCAGAAATTAAAATGTGGAATGAGAGTTTGAGGGATTTGAATAAGGTATGTGATTGACTTATATCCTGATAGGTGAGCCAACTATCTCTTAACCAAATCTAGAAATCTCCTAATGATGAAATTCAATGATATAACAAGTGTAGTAGTGCAATTTACTATTTTGATGCAAATATAGAAGACACCAAAATTCATAAAAAAATAGGACAACAAAAATGAGTAGAGAAAGACAAGGGCATGTGCAGGATCATCATGGAAAAACCAGGCCCTTAAGCGGCAATAAAATTCAGAAAATCAGAGTTAGGCAACTTGACGTAAAAATTTGAATAAGTTGTCTATATTATTTCAAAAATATGTAAGAATAGAATCTATAGCAAATTGAATTTAGTTTCTAAAATACTAGGTTTATTTATTTATTTTTAAATCTATTTGGTGAAAATTTGAAATTTCAATGCAATAGTACTTAAATTTCAGGGAAAAAATAAGAAGTAGGTGTCTGTCTGACCACCCTAACCACAATAAAATGATAATATTTTTTTATTAAATTTTAAATATAAGTAGGGAACTCATGTACCGATGTGATGCATATTTTTTTTTAATTTTTTTTCAAGTAAATAATTAATTATGATTTTTTTATTACAAATTTTAAAAAATATAAAAACTCGTATGTCTAAGCACCTTAACTTGGTCAAAAATTCATGAAATTATTTTTTTTAATCCTATAGTATGTGAAGCATCTTTCGGATTCAAAAAATGTGATACCGTTTGAAAGCTATAGATTTTTTTCAATCAGCCTATCAATCAGGACTTTTGTCATAATTCAAATAGAAAATGAATAATAATTATTTATTAAATTCAAAGTAAAGCATAATTTATATTGGTGGAAAGCTGAGAATATCCTTTAAAAACCCTTTTCGTTTCATCAATTTTAGGTAAAAAAAAAGTAATTAGCCACATGGGCCATCATATCACTTAGATATCGCCACTTTCTGGCCCATAATGTGCACTTGTGATTCAAACTTGGGGAAAAACTGGAGGACACCCCAGGGATGAGTGTCCTTGTAATGATTTTTTGGATGTATTTTTGGGGTCCTCTGATGTTAGATATGAGCTTCAAATTAATTCCTACAAATCTATTAGAACATTGTAAGATATAATTTTTAATTGAGTTTTCATGGGTTGACAACATTTAGGGTTTTAAATGCAACAAAGAATAAATTATTCAAGACCCTTTCAATTTTCTTTGAACCTGAGATTTGCACATTCATAAAGTGATGAAATGTTGATCCATTTAAGGGATTGCCTTAGTGAAACCCCATGTATGTGTTTCCACTTCGAAAATGGCAATGCGAATGGTAAATGGATAATTGAGAGGAAGGAATGATGGCATTACAAAGTGCTGAAACTCACCACCCTTCAATGGATTCCTTGAAGGACTAAATTCATACACATAACTTCAATGTAATAGATCTTTCTTTTCTTGATTGCTTGCATTACTTCGAGACTTACAAAAGTGTTAGCCTTCACAAAAAAATAACAACATGAACATACATAAACTCACATAGAATTTGACATGATGTTAGGACCTTGAATTGTTGTAATAAAGTTCTAAAAATAGTACTCTTGAATTTATCTTGAATTCTCTTGATCATAAGTTTTCCAATAGTTTTCTAGATATCTCTTATTGTTAGATTTGAAATGATGCAATAACTAGGTATTTATAAACATTCATTCAATTTCCAAAAAGTTAAAATCTTGATGGTTGACTTAGACACTTGATTTGAATAAGGTCTTAAGTGTCAGGGATAAGGTCTTAGATAGGTGGAATTGTTTAATACTTGCAATTCCTCCAAAAATGTTAAAATTGGGCCATATAATGCATACTTTAGGAAATTAAATACTTAATTAGGTCCAATAATTTAAGGGAGGAACCAAATATAAGGTGAAACTATCAAGGGTGACAATTTACGATGATACACTTAGCCCACACTTTAGTGAGAGTATGAACTTATGCTCAGACTCACAAGTTAAATTAGAAAATCTATGTCAAGAAGGGTCCAACTGTCCAAATGTTGAAGAGATAGGATGACTGAGAATCAAGGGAGGTGATCAAGTCCCTAGAATATAAGATCCCATGGAAAACCAACATAGGCACAAAGGAACACACATATGTATGGTTATGCAACAAGAAAACATACACTAACATACAATGTCAACATGAAATGCAAAAGGAGGGTATGGGATAATAAGTTGTGCTATGCTAGGATCCATACAAAAGTCATTTATCACTCAAACAATATAAAATTTTGATATTTTCTAGATGAATCATAAACTGGAAGGTACATAGGCTAGTGAGGATCATTTTTCACTAGATGAGACCCCAATACAAGGTAAAAAAATGAGAAACACACTAGGTCTAATGAGGACCATTTTTCACTAGGTGTGTACCCATGACAACCATACAAAAGTTATACTCTCTGATAACCTTGATAAGGTGATACAAAATGATAAAAGTGATATGCCAATGCTACACTAAGTTCAATGCCTGGGTAAAATTACAAAGATTTGTCACACTTTTAGCTAACTTATCAACACAAGTGAATTTAAGTATTTTTAACTAAAAATAAATTTTGGTCAAATATATGATAGATTATAAGATTCATTCTAGCTAGGTTAGATATGTCGGCAAATTTTTCAACTAAAATTGTTGGCTAAATACATATGTAGCACCACTTTAAGGAAAATTTACCAATAAAATAGATTTATTTGAAAAAAATGATGTTTCAACAACTTCTACTCATGTAAATAACATTTTTTAAAAATATGAAAAATACCCTTTTGTAGATCCATAAGTGCAGTTTTCAAAAAATGTATATATTAATAATTTAATTATTATTTATATTTATATTTTTACTAGAATTAGTTTATCAACACAAAATATTAGGTTGATTACCATGTCAAGGAAAAATAGTAAAAAATACTAAAAAAATTGAAAAAAATATGAAGCACTAGATAAAAGAATCTATATCAAGACAATATAATTTTTTTTCCATTTTAGATAAATAGATAATATGAAAGTTGACATTAAATGGAAACAACTATCTTTTAATACACACACATTTATATATATATATATATATCTCAAAATTAGAAAAGAAATATCCATGCACTAAAGTTTCAAGTTATAAATAAACACAAAAAATTAAAATGTACAATATAAAAATTACCATGTAAAGATTGACATCTCATGTAGCTTCATTTTCAACATTTTTTCAACAACTAAATTATAGTTTCAATTTGTAAAAATACTATATTCAAATAATTTTTACTTTTTTATAAAATACAAAAATAAAATATACTAAAAAATAAATATTATTTTAGTTTACATCATTTCAAAATTTAAAACATATATGCCTACCTTTTTAGTGTTTCAAGTTTAAAAGTTGGATTAGTTTTGGCCGCTTCCTTTAGAAAGTGTGATACAACTCTATACTTTTACCTTCCTGTGAACAAAGTGAAGCAAATGAAATGTCATTGTCAATGCACCACTAAGTCCAACCCTTGTGAACAAAGTGAAGCAAAATAGTGCTAATGTATACCTCTAATCTATGAGAATCACTAATAAATTTCCACATGTTGTCTAACATAGGGACTACAAAACCAACTAGAGATTCAATACTCACATAGTCTTGGAATCCTTCTTTTGCTTTGTCCAATATTTTTAGTTTGTCTTCAAGAACATGGGAAGCCATAGTCTCAACATTTTTAAAGATAGGTGTTTGTAAATTTATCATTGGTATGGTAGTGTCAGGGATAGATTCCAAAAAGGATTGAGTATTGCCACAATTTGTCATGAAAGAGTTAGAAGACTCATGATCCACAACGGATGTAAAACTAGTGCAAGATGCCACAAGTATAAAACTACGTCTCATTGAACTATTGGCAATAGGAGACTAGGTCATGAAACTCATACAAGTTTCAAAACACTAAGTGTACCTAAGATGAACACTAAATTATCAAACAAAGATAGAAGAACAATTTGAATTAAAATTCAAACAAAAAGTAAATACTGACAACACATAAATAGAGATTTGATTTAAATTTTAGTAAAAAATATTAGGACATAGGGACCCAAGACATAGATGTCTTGGACAGGGTTTTTAGAAATTCAAAGTTTGACTATTTAGGGTGTTGTTTAGGGTTATCAAATCTATATTCAAATAGGTTTGGTACTAATTTTTTTCCATATTTTTCTGATTTTAGGATTGTGAACTTAAGAATGCAATCATGCAACAATGTTGAAAGTAAATGAAATTTTTTAAATGGTGAAACAAAATTCAAATAGTAGAATCCAATAGGGAACATAAAAATAGAGATCTTATTTAAATTCCAACCATAAAATGTAGGATAGCGACACCTTGGGCGTCTGTGTCTTAGAAATATAGTGTCCGAAAATTCAAAGTGCGAGTGTGTTTGTTACTATTTAATGTTCCCAAATTCGTGCACAAATAGTTTTGATAGTGAATATTTTTCTAGAGTTTACTGATTTTATGACTGGATAGAAATGGAAAATGCAAGTGTGAAAATGTGAGAACAATGAATGAAAAATTTTGAATGCAATTTTTAGATGGAAGATGCAATGATTGATTAATTCGAATATGCAAAGTTCTAAAAATGATGATTTGATGTAATTTGAAACAACACTACGCAATTTTTTTCACTTTTTTGACCTAAATGAAGATGCAATTTGAATTAAATGATTTTTTTAATAGTTTTATGACCTAATGAATGTGATTTCAATGCTTATCTAATCTAATATAACTGAAATAAATCCTTTGATGTATTAGGAATGGATTTTTTTATATTTTTAAGTCTTTTTATGATGCAAAAATGAAACCCTAAATGAGAAATGCAAAATAATGATATGCAAAACCTTGATCTAGGGTGAATTATGGAAAAATTTAGAAGTTATATAGTGCTAATAGGTTAGATCACAAAAATGAAACAATAGGAATGAGAAACATTTGGGTTTTCACCCTAGAGTTTGACACCTTTCCCAAGTGTTTGTTAAATATGTGTGGGGGAAATGTGAATGTACTGGAAATACAAGTGTGGAATGAAAGTTTGAGGGATTTGAATAAGCTATGTGATTGACTTAAAACCTGATAGGTGAGTCAAACAACCCTTAATCAAATTTGGAAATTTCCTCATGATGAAATGTAATGATCTAACTAGAATAATAGTGTAATTTACTATTTTGATGTAAATACAAAAGACACCAAAATTCATAGACAAATTTAGACAACAAAAATTAGTAGAGAATGATATTGTGCACCCGTGATTCAAATTTGGGTAGAAAATGGAGGACACAAATTCCCAAGGAATGAGTGTACTTATAAATTTTTTTGGATATATTATCAGGGTTTTCTAATGTCAGATCTAAGCTTTAAATTACTACCTTCAAATCTACTAGAACATTGTCGAATATTTCTATAACTGAGTTTTCATGGGTTGACAAGATTTTGGGTTTTGAATGCAACAATGAGTAAATTATCTTCAAGATTATTTCAATCTTCTTTAAACCTGAGATCCACACATTCAAAAAGAGAGGAAATGTTGTGTTATTTAGGGTCTTTCCTCAATCTAACCTCACGTAAGTGTTTCCACTTCCATAATGGAAATGCTAATGATAAATGGGTAATTCAAAGGAAGGAATGATGGAATCACAAAGTGCTACAACTCACCACCCTTCAATGGATTCCTTGAATGTCTAAAGTCATACACACCACTTCAAGGTCTTGTATCTTGATTTTTTTGATTGCTTGAATGCTTGGATTTCTTGGAGACCTACAAAAGTGTTATCCTTCAAAAAATAATGACAATATGAACATACATAAAATCACATAGAATTTGACATGATGTTAGGATCTTGAATTGTTGCAATAAAGCTCTAAAAATGTTGCTCTTAACTTTCTCTTGAATGCTCTTAATCATAAGTTTACCAATAGTTTTCTAGATATCTCTTGCTGTTAGATTTGAAATGATGAAATAACTAGGTATTTATAGACCCATTTATTCAATTTCCCAAAAAATAAAATCCTAATGGCTAACTTAGACACTTGAATTGTAAATATTAAATTGCTAACACTAACATATCTGAATTTGGAGGGAAAATAAGGGGACACTCATGCCAAGACATGAATTTCCTTGCCCTATTTTTAATGTTTTTAAGTGTTGGGGGCAAGGACTTAGATAGATGCAATTGTTTCCCACTTGCAATTCCTTAGAAATTGTTTAAAATAGGACATAGAATGCATAATTTAGTAAATTAAATACTCAATAAGGTCCAATAATTTAAGGGGGGTTGGTTATTTTATTCGAATGAAAAGTGATCTCACCATTTACCTATGAATTTTCCAGAATCCAATGATAAGTAAAGGAAAGAATTGGCCAATGAATAGGTACTAGCTTGCTAGGATAGACCTCTACTCTTTGGGCTCTATAAAATATAGGAGGGTGATCCTAACAATGTCTATATGATATTCTCGTGCCATTTTATCACTAATAGTGAAAACAAACAAATACATTCCTATTGGACACAAATAAACAAAATTCCTTAAGGATTTGACAAACACTTTAACAAATTGTACTTATAGCTAGGAATGAGTAGTACTTCATACCACTATATTGCAATTACAAGTGCTTCATAAATTGTTGTAAAAGACTTGTGTTCTTTTTTAGGTATAGGTGGCTCACTAACATCAAATATGACCAAATAAATGGACCAATGCCTTATCTAAGGCCGACTGATTCACATATGTAAAAAAATGTAATACATTAGGAAATGGAAACAAGTATTTGTAGACTATTGTATATTACTTTGTAACGCACAACTCGATATGTCCAAAATTATAAACTTCTTAACAATCCTTGAATTTCACTTACAAATATATGATCTCATTTAAGCACATATTTAACTCTTTGAACTAAAGAAAAAGATGAAATCACACATTCAATTAAAGTTACTGAAGACGAATAAATGAACCTTGATTCCTTTATTCATAATTCGAAAGCCAAAATTATAGAGAGAATCTAATGCAATAAATTTCACTTATCATTAATATATCTTTTCTATATATAAAAAAATTAAGTCTATTATAGATTTGAATACATTCCTAAGACTTAACACTAATCTATTTCTTTGTGCTTGAAATTATTAGAATACTCGCATATGAGGTAAAAATTGCTTAAATATCAAAAGACTTTTGTAATTGGCCTTGAAATACCATTTGTAGAAAACATGGGAGCAACAAGCATCGATCCAAATTACAGTTAAAGTCACATTTGCATTTGACGTACATTTCAATTTTAATTTTAAAATTCCTCAGACAGTTATATTTGCACTTTGCAAAGTGGGGGGAAGCATATAAGAAAAAAATTATTTTCATTTTTTGAAGAAGATACTCTAGCCTTCCAAAAGGAACCTTTCACTCATTGCAACAACTTTATAATATCTTCCCCATGAGCCAAAATTAAATCATCTGCACACCTAGTCAACAAATAGCGTAACATAAAAAGAAATAAAAAGAAGGAATGCCCACCCATCCAGGTCAGAATTTGTTCCACCAATCTCCATGATGGGGAGAGAACAATATTTTTCAATACTTCAATGAAAGCCTAATTTGTATTGTTTCCAAGCTATGCACTATTTCTCTCCTATTCGTTATTCACAAGATTTGTCATCACCTTCCTAGTATAGGGTTATTCAATGAACCTCTCCAACCATGTGTTTTATTCATCTTTAGTGAGCCATTTTGCATCCAATAAACTATGTATCTTTGTACCATGTTGATTATAGCTTGCATGATTAAGGCTCTAACCTCTTTGATAAAATTTTACATTCTTGTTTCAACTCCAACCATAATATCAACATTAGGATTCAACATGGAATAATTAATTTCAGTTAACATCATATTAGCTTGTGGGAGTAGCCCTCCCAAGTCATTCTTCCATGTATCAAACTCATTTAACTCACCTTTTTTATTCAATATTGTAGGCATACTGAACTCCTCTATTTCTCTGAATATTTTTAGTTTGTTCTAGAGTCGCATTCCTAACTTTCCATGAAAAGTTGTTATTTCATTTATCAGGTCAATAACATGTAATATTTCAAGGAAATTTGTAGGAGCTTCAAGATCTTCTTGCATCTTAGACACCATTTCTTTTAAAGGCCCTACCCTAGTGCTCCATTAGCTCCATTCATTCTGAAAATATTCCTTAACCTACATATACCTTATGCTGGATTTATGGATGTTACTATAGGAATCCCACACATCATCAACTCTATTCACACACTTTGTTACCCTATGTTTCAACAGATGCTCAAAAATGTCATTCACCACCTTAATATTTTTAAATTTGGCCTTCTTGACATTCTCTTTCTCTGTCTTTAACTAATTATTCAAGAGATTAATCCCTAAGGCTAAGGTTTCCCTATCTTTCATAGAAAAGTTTGAAGAAGAATAGGATGGAAAAGAAAATGCCCTTATTGAATAGCTAGCCTGAATAGTGGCTCTTATCTTATTAATTTGATCTAAAGCCTTATTGTAATCCTTCAACAAGGAATCATATTTCTTTTGAGAAATTTGTGTTGTATCTACATTGAGCATTGCAGCATGAAAAATTAACTTAGCTACTTGGACATGAGTCATATCTATAGCTCTCTTTAATACCATGGAAAAAATGACCTCTTCAATAGGCCTAGCAACCTCATCCTTCCTAGTATTGGGTGCTATGGACCAAATTGTAAGAGTATGCAGTTTTGAACTATAAGAAGACCCAAACAATTTGTCTTCAAAATGTTCCTTAGAAACAAAAGCTTGAGGGTCTCTCCTTATTGCAAGTGCAATAGCTGAGGTGAGGGTGTACCCTACTAGTAACATCATTCCACTTTCAGTGACAATATTCTTGGCCTCGACAAGAGTAATAACTACAATTTTAGCCATAATATTTTCTTCCTCTTCCTTCTCAACCTCTTCTTGTTGAGAAGGATCAAAATTATCCCTTTCTCATTCAAGCCTCTCTTTTATTTATTTTATTCTCTATTGAACCATGAATTCTTTGAATTACTCATTTTGCACAAATGCATCATCCACAAGGAACTCATCGTAGGCCTTGATGCTAGGATCATCATCAACCTTTTCATCGTAATGCCATTGGAAAATTCTATCTTGGGGAACTTCTCAATCAATAACATATTCAATACTAGGGGGAGAGAATTTACTCTTCACTTCCTCATCACCAGGCACATGCTATCCCATTTTTCCTCCCCACTTATTTGAACATATTCTCCTTGTACATCTACAGGATGCTCTGGAATATCCATAGCCTGAGGTTGTTTCTTTAAAAGAGCTTGTGGTCTCTCAACAACCTCCTTTACCTTTTCCTTAAAATAACCACTCTGATAATCCTTTAGCTTTGCAAAATACCTCTCAAAATGACTCTCTATTACATGATAGGGACTCGTATAGAAGGAATTTCTCTTCATAATACTCTTATCAATATCACATATGGCTATCCATTCCTTTTTTATAGATCTAACAACCCCATCACTAGTCAAGTTTCTCAACACATCATTTTTGTACAAGAAATGGTGGGAGAACCCAAACAAACCCTTGCTTCTTCTATTTGCAAGCACAAAACCTTTTGGGTCAAAACTCTTAACCTCATAAATAGGTAACCTAAGGCTGTTCACCATGATTCCAAATTTCCCGTACGTCTCCATGCTAGTAGCTTTAAAGTAAGAAGAAAAACATCGGGGCACTATCACAGTGCCCTTGCGAGGTTTTTCAAACAATTCTAGGTCAAAAAAATTGATTTTTGACATCAAATTGAGAAATTACAATCATTTAGAGACATATAGGGGCAAGTAGTGTGGTGCTACTTTGGCTCCATAAACCCTGATTAGAATATATTCTAAGTGTATTAACCAATCTACCCAACTATGCTCTATAGTTATTTCCATCACTTGATTTAGGTGCATGATGTCTTTGATTAATTTTGAAATCCAATGAATGGGTACCACACCCAAAATATCTAGAATATCAAACCTGAAGACATTACAAAACATCAAATAGTTGGAATTGGGACAATCTTGGTCCCAAATATGTATCCACATTTGGAATGGAAAACTATTATTCTGATTATCCTTCTGTCTTAGTCTTAGCTTCTTCCATTTCTCTTGACCCACAAATAAGAGTATATGCATCAATAGAGAATAATATGGAAAAGACAGAGGGAGAGTTTCCTTCTATAGATTGATAAAATCCTTATACATTGGCTTTGCAATATAAGCAACATAATCAAAACCCCTATACTGATTTGGACTCTGTATATCTCTTACCATCACCAAAAAGTTAGTGGCTATCCTAGAAACAAAACTATGAGCCAAAACTTGATTCAAAAAATAATATGTGTTCTTGAAATAGTCAACAAATTCTTCACACTCAAGGGGCTCTATATCCTTAGGGCCAAATCTTTCCTTACTCTTTCTATGCCTTACAAGAAATCTACTTTTGAATGAAAATCCGTTTTTCTCATACTCACCATATAAATCCACATGCTTGATGCCAATTGTATAATTTGGGTTCAACCTGAATCCCTCCATAATTTTATCTCTCATTACCTCGAGGACTAGATTGCCATTTTCACTCTTGATCTTCCTGTATGTGGGATCATAATTCTTAGCTAATTCCATCATCACATCCACTTCCACAATCACATTAGGTACTACTAGATTCTCAAGATTAATGACCCATAGGTAACATGATGGCCTCTTAGAACATCTCTTGTTAAAAGCATATAAAAACAACTTCCATCCACTCTAAGGCTGGGCTAGTTCTCCAATTTCACTAGCCATGTCAATTAACCTGCTTGATACACCAAATTTCCTTGTAGGTCTCTTGCCAATTCATGATCCACCCTCATTTACCTCTCCATAGGTACCCTCCATGAATTTTTCCTAAGTCTTCTTCACACTCTTTGACCTTGTAGATGCTAGAGGGAAATCCGATGCAGGGTTAGATATTTCAGGTTCTTCTAGATTAACCGTGGATTAACCGTCGATGAAATATCCTAGGTCCTAGGAATCTTAACTCTTTTCTTCTTGGGTTTTCTCTCAAGACTAATGCTATAATCTTTAGGTTTTTGTTTTCTCATCTTTACAATGTGGTAAAGCTAGGGTTTAC
Organism: Sequoiadendron giganteum; assembly: GCA_007115665.2. Lineage (NCBI taxonomy): Eukaryota > Viridiplantae > Streptophyta > Pinopsida > Cupressales > Cupressaceae > Sequoiadendron > Sequoiadendron giganteum. The sequence continues at coordinate 84,042,343 of CM021105.1, forward strand.
AATTTTTAATTAATCAAAGAGACCTACTAGGTTTTAAATTTCAAGACAACAATTTGTAGAAAAAATCACTCCCAAACCTTATGCAATCCTTACCACCCTAATTAAGGACGCTGAATGAGTAAACACTAAGCAAGCTTATCTTTCAAACTCCCTACAAATTTTAAGACTAGCACAATTCAATATAATTGACATGAAAAGATACAATAATTTGCTTACATGAGTGAAAATTTGATCCTAACGGTCTTCTAATTACTTGTTGGGGCTCCTCATATTATTTCCTCAGACTCTAGTTGTCTTCTTCACTTTTGATCAATTCCAAATGTTTAGAAAACAAGCCAACTACATCCTTTACGATTGAGAAATGGAGTGTAACACCATTAATAGTTGATGGAAAGATTGTGCCAACAAACTGACACTTAGTCATTCATGTTTAAACCCTAGCCATTGATCATCTCACTTTAAAACCATATCAATAGCTCTCCTTTCACCTCGATAATTTCTCCTTTTCTTTAAACAATGTCTCTAGGATGTTTCCATGTTGCCTCTTATTTTGAGGCCATTGCTCATCATTGGTATATTTCATTCGCCATGACTCTTATCAACAACATGAGCATCCATACGATGAGACTTTAGCCATTGGATCAAAGATCACCATTGATCATGTTCATCTCCTATCATGTGTCACTGATTCATACTTCAAACTCTAGATCACATTAGCGATGGGAGGAAAAAGTTGATAGAACAAGATCAAGCCACATGTACCTATCTGAAAATCAAAGGCATAGGAAACATCACTCACAAGAGAAATTCAAATCAATGATAGAATATTGGAACACATGACCGCATCACTCATCACTACTTTGAGACCCAAAGTTTACAACCAATCCATGATGAGTGATGAAGAAAATTCATAGAGCATAAAGGGTTATCACGCATCGCCAATTCATGACAAAAAATCACAAGTGATTGGCGATAAAGAAATCTAACGACAATGAAAAGAACACACATATCATGCATCACTAATGCAAAGGTCAAGATCCATAACCTATCCATGATGTATGATACAAAGGAAACATCACTCATCACACATTGGTAATGTAAGTCAATCATTCATAAAACTATCCGTGATGAGCGATGGACAACAACGATGAATGGGAAGTTAAGTGAAACAATTCCACACATGCTCATAAGTTGTTTTAGAAAGGGGGTTACTTAGTAAAACTTAAGAAAAATCCTTGAAGGACTTAAACCATACTATTCAAAGGATGCAAAGGCCAAACAAGGTTGACCAATTGACCTTATTAAATAAATCACTTCTTAGACCTAGGCACAAGGGGTCAGTTACTTCACAGGATTCGATGGCTCAAGTTATTTTTATATGACTAAAAATTAATTATAGGAGGTGAACAAAGGAATAGACTAAAAGACCAAAGGTTTAGACAAAGGAGAAGATATTCAAAGCCAAAAGAATCTGACACAAAACCATAAACCCTAATAGACCAAGAGAATACCAAGGAAAATGCAATTTTGAACGAGTGGAACATGAAAATATTTGAGGGTTTCATCAGTGGCTCTGACTGAGAATGCATGCCTCTCGCAAGCATGGTGAGATTCTATATCTCATGGTTGAAGCAGATCAAGAAAAGGGACACCAAAAAGAAAGGACTTGCCCAGACAAGGCAAGAGAACTAGACCAAAACAAACACACCTATACACAATATTTATAGGATTGTATAATGTACATGGAAGAGAACATATTTTAAGAGAAATATGGCTTCAAGAACTGCCCATGTACTAGTAGCTCAAGTGTCTCACTTGTTAGTTCTTGTAGGAAATATGAATCCTCATCATGAGTGTTGCTAATGAAATATGGTCCAAGCCAAAATGCTTCAGACTTTCCATGTTTTCCCTTATCTTGAACTCTTCAATTCCACATCAACACCAGGTTTCCTACTTGAAATTTTCTGGAGGATGCTTTCTTGTCATGCAAGTTCTTTGAATTGCAACTACAACTTGGCACTTATTTTTCTGAGCATCCCTCCTTGTCTCATCTACTTCCATTAATGCACCAATCCTATGTTGCATTGCATCACACATGTCCTCATCATATTCTTTGATAAACTTATAGATCTACATGAGGTTGTTTTTTGGTATCCTAGCTACTATGCCATATACTATACCAAAAGGTGCATAGCTAGTGGCCTTTTAATAGTCACACAATCTTCCCATAAGACTAACTTGAGGGTGATATAGTGAAGAGTATGACATTTGGATTGCATGTGTTGAGAAAAAGTCCATAAATTCCTTATATCTGAAGTAAATTGCATTATCTGAGACAATTCTCTTAGGTACTCCAAATTTGGTCGATATATTTTTCATCAGGAAATCTATGACTACTTGTTTCTCTTTTTGTTGGGATGGCTTCCACCCACTTTTTAAAATAATTTGTGGCCACAAGAATCCATGAATTCCCCCCACTAGATCTTTTAGCTATTTCTCCAATGAATTCAATTCCCCATTGTTGAAAGGGTATCTCCACGATAATTGGTCTAAGAGGCAAGTTACTTGAGAATTTTAGTTTCCTAGAAAACCTTTGGCACACATCACATGCTCTTACTAGTTTGTATACATCCTTAAAAAATTTAGGCCACCAGAATCCAACCCTCAATAATTTTTGGGCAGTGGTTTTATCAATATAATGTCCACCACATAACCCACCATGCATTTCTTTTAAAAACTCAGAGGCTTTGGTCTCATCAACACATTTCAACAATACACCCTCCAAGTTTCTCCACCACAACTCACCTCTTAAGATCACATACTTAATGGAATGTAACTTGAGAGCTCTCTTCTCATTCTCGATCAATCCTTTAGGGAACTGTATTATTTACAAATAATAAATAATATTTTTATACCAATCACAACAATCCATATCAAAAATACATATGATCTTCTGGAATCATCTTTCAGATTTATCTAATTTGCATCCAGGTTTACTTCAGCCATTAACTTAGCCAATACCTAGCCTCTCACCAATTTAGTTATCTGGATATCAATATTAAATTCTTCAATTCTATTTATCCACCTACATCTTCTACCCATGAATTCTTGTTGGGTGAAGATGTCTTTTATAGTTGTAGCTAGGACATAAGCATTGACTTTGGGTCCAACTAGATAAGTCCTGAAGTTGTTTACAACCTTAACCAATGCATATGCTTGCTTCTCCATTAAATATTATTTTAAATCTGCATCTTGAAGTGATTTACTAAAGAAAGAAATTGGTTTTTCAAAAACTTCTTCATTCTTCTGTAACAAAACAACATCAATAGTATGGAACAATGCAAATGAAAATATTTGTAGTATCCTAGAAAAGTCAGGAGTTCTTAAAACTGGAGCTTCCTTAATAGTCTATTTTATTCTTTTGAATGCCTAACTAGAATCTTCATTCCAAACCACCTTTTCTCCCTTTTTCAACATCTTGGAGATAGGTCTTGTAATCTCTACAAAATTGGTTACAAATATCCTCAAGAATTCGATCTATACAAAGAATGATTGAATTCCTTTTACATTCTTTGTTTGGGGAATCTTGTCTATGGCTGCTACCCTCTCAGGTTCAATCCTCACTCCCTCTTTGGATACAATATTCCCCAACAATTGTCCTTTAGTAAACCTAAAGGCACACTTTTTTGGGTTCAATGAGATCCCACATTCTAAGGTCCTAATGAATATATTTTCCAAATGCATGCAATGGTCTTCTTCTTTCTTGGAGTAAGTTGTCAAGTCATCTTGGTTTATCACCCTAAACAAGTCAATAAAATAAGAGAAGGCTACATCCATAGCCCTTTGGAAAGTGGCACTTGCATTAGTTAAACCAAATGACATCCTGACATATACATAGGTGCCCCATGGAGTTGTGAATGTAGTCTTATATTGCCTATACTCCTTCACTTTCACTTGGTTATATCAATAAAAACTATCCATCATTGATAATAGCTCACAACTAGTTACCTTCTACAACATGGCTTCCATGTTCGACAATGGATAGTTATCCTTTAATGATGGTATGTTTAGATTTCTAAAATCCACACATAACATTATATCACCATTTTTCTTTTTGATTGGCACTAGATTAGACACCCATAAGGAATTCCTAATAGGATTTATTATGCCAACATCCCTTAGCTTTTCCAACTCCTCTTTCATTTTTGGAACTAAGGTTAGATTTATAGGTCTCTGCTTTTTCCTGAAAGGCTTGGCATTTTCCTTTAGAGGAATCTCATGTTGGAATAATTCCTCTCTATATGCTTTTAGATCATCATATGACCAAGCAAAGACATGTCTATATTTTCTCAATAAGGAAATCAACATTGCCTTGATCTTAGGCTTCATATTATTTCCTAAATATACCCTTTTAGGGGAATTTTTAGTCCCCAAATTTACTTCTTCCAGGTCCTCTAGATGGGTGGCAGTGGTCTTAGCCTTGCTCTTGTCTTGAATATGAAAGTCCCTTTCTAATGCTATGAGGTCCTTGGGGATTTTATTTATCTTTAGTTGAATGAGTTCATTCGAAAAGACTATGTCCTTACCTTCTACATTTTCAACAAATTCCCCAAAATCAATCTCTTGACCTTTATATTCATCAAAACATTTAAATTTTTTCAAAATATCTTCATCATCATTGAATATTTTCCAATTATATACATTTCTAGGAATTGATGAACTTGCTTTTACCTTAACCTTAGAGTTACCTGCAAAATTTATATCATCTAGTCTTAATGTAATGTTTGCAAGTAAGTCTGCCACTCTGTTTTGTCCTCTTTCCATCCAAATGATTCCAAAGGAATCAAACTAATGAATGGAATCCCATACAACATTTTTTTATTGTTTCAAGCTATTAGTCTTTCATGTGTACCTAGATCTTACTTGGGATATCACCAACTCAGTGTCACCGATTACCATTAACTTCTCTATCCCATGCTTTTTAGGTAGCCTCAATCCTAGCAGTTCAATGCTTCATACTTTTCCACATTATTTGTGCAGACAAAGGATAATGTGAAGAATTTTTTTTATGTATTTCCATTAGGTGACACCAAAAATATCCCTACAATAGACCCTTCTTTAGATATTACACCATCAAAGTACATCTTCTAGTGTCCATCCTTATTAGATAGTCTTATAACTAGGGTACATGCCACATTCTCTTGTTAGTTCTTCCACCTTGAACTCACTGATATTAGTATCTATAAAAAGAATTGTATCATCCTTAGGAGCATGTTCCAACATGTGTGGAACTTTTTGTTCTCTAACCACCTGGACATCCTCAACATCAATTGGAAAAGTAGCATATTACATATCACACTGCATGCTATCTCCCATGGAAGTACTCCATTTCCTAGAGATAAGTATTCCATAATTGGGTGGGATATCCACTACCGCCACGCTCATCTTAAACCCTTTCTCTAGATAAGTAGCTATTCTATAAGGAAGTTCATTGATTACGCTAGTCATAAGGACTTCCCTCAAATCCATATCATAGAATTTTCCATGGGTACTATCAAATTTTAATCCCAATGCCTCCATCATCTTGGCCAACATTATGTTGTTAGATGCTCTAGAATCAATAATACAAGTTTTTAGAAAATCTCCCTCCATAATCAGTCTAAGGAAGAATGGGTCTATATTTCTAGGACAATCTATGACTAAATTCCCTAGAAAAATATGAGGGATCTCAACAATCACTCCCTCAAATTTGTTAACTTTTTTTTCCTTTTCACTCACTTTGGGTAGAGTGGACAGCATTAAGTCATTATAGGCTATATTAGCACCATTGATAAGGGCTACTGCCTTTTGTTTATGCTCATCAATTCTCATCATCTCAAGAAAAGGGACAAAAATTTCACTTAACTAAGCAATTGAAACATATCAACACGAGTGTATTTAAGTTATTCAACTAGGATCATACCTTGTTTTGTACCACTATCTTTATGTTGATACTTGGTTGTTTCAGTTTTGGGCTTGGCATCATTTCTTGCAACTTTAGAATTCTACTTTTATTCCTTTGTCTTCATAGCAGGTGACTTGAGCTCTCGATCTTCTTCTGATTTATCAACTTTCTTAGCCCAAATCCTATTTGCCCTACTTTCCTTAGATTTTACTACTTCTCCTTTTCAATCAGGCTTTTCCTATTTACCTTTCACATTTTTCTCCTTGATAAAGAGATGAACATGATTACCTTGTTCACCATCAATTTTTCAATTCCTTAAATGATATGAGCTTCTGGCTTGAGTGGCCAAGGCTACTATATATCTTGTAATTTCCTCATTTGAAGGTCTCCTCAAGGACACAGTATGTTCAACTGCTTCCAATGTGTACACTTCATTATCACAGTCATCATCTTCATTAGAGAGAAATTGTTGGTGATATGTACTAGAAATTTTCCTCTAGTCATCCACATCCATTTCATGAGATTCCATATCAGATGAACATTCATTATCAATAAAATTAGAACCATCCATGATCATATTAATGTCAAAATAATCCTCATTGGACTGATCACAGTATTCACTTGTACATCTTCTTCAACTTCAACCATCTATGAAACTACACATTGATGAGGAGAATGTGGCATTTGACAAACCATGCACCAAGGGGTCTCAATAAAAAAATTTATTGAGTTCCTCTGTGGAGGATCTAGAGGAACCTTGTTCTGAGCATTTTTCTGATTGTTAGGAATGGGCTTCCCATTATGCCAGTTTGTGTTATATGGATAATCTTGTGATCGAGGGGGTATCTCATTTTATGATAGTTAGACTTCTCATTTGATAGGCCATTTTCTTGCCTTGCAATTCTATTGCTTACATCCTTCATGGTACTAGTCATGGTACTAGTAAAATTTTCAATCTTATCCTCGAGAGAACCTCCTTTAGCACTAGAACTCTTATCCCCTCTCTTAGGATTCTTGAGGACCTTTACATCATCCCTTCTTCCAATCTTACCAGTTGGTCTGCAAATGATGTCAATATGAATGGCCATATTATAAGCCTCCCTCAATGTCTAAGGGTTTTTATCCAACAAGCGCAAACTCATATTTTCATCAAAGGCATCGCAATAGTTCACCAAGCATATATTATCATTAAATTTCAAGTGAGGAGGTGACTGGTTCATGGCCTTTTGAAATCTCACATTGAAATTAGCCACACCTTAATTAGAATTTTTTATGATATTATTAAACTGATTTAGAATGAATCTTGAGTCACTTTTATCACCATACTATTCTCTGAACAACCTCTTAAACTCTTCCCAAGAGCTAATAATCTCAACAAGAAAACTCCTATACCATTCTCTGGCATCCTCAGTAAGTGACTGCATGAATAAATTCATCATGAAATCCTCTGCTTCTACCTCAAAATCATCCATGACATTAGAAATTCCTTTGAGGTGGTCCTCACCACTCAAGGCATTGTTTCCAAAGAATCTAACCAAACAGGTCTGAAATATTCAAGAAATGGGTTAGGATAACTAGGAATCCCAATAAAGCATAACTATTAATATCTTTCAACTTGCATGGGTCTTCAGATAGCTTGGTCTTTGTGAGAATTTCTAGACTCATAATCTTTTCGATCATTAGATTGAGTCTCATCCTTACCTTTTCCATCTCCATTATCATTACCACCTCCTTTCTTCATTCCCTCATCATCTTCAAAATAAGATTTCTTATTTTTATCATTTCCTCCACTCCAGCACCCTAACCTCCACCACCACCTCCACTGGTAGTGTGTCCCTCAAATTTCTTCCTTTGTGATTCACTATCAGTATGTCCAAAGCTTGAGGCTCCTATATCTTGTATGGAGATCTTAAGAAAATAGATCTTTCTATCTATTTGAGAATTTGAAGCACTCATTTAAGTTTTCTTTAATTCTTTTGGTAACTTATCATTTTCTAATTGCAATCTCAAGATCTTGAGGTTTGGGGGTACAATTGATAAGGTAGGATCAATCTTAACATTTTGGGTGAAAGGATTATTGGATGAAGTATTGCTACTTGTACTGGTGGCAATATTAAATGTATTTAAGGTAGTTTTCTTATGTCATTCAATGGGATTCTTCCCATGATCTACATGTTGCAATTTATTAGTAGTAGTAGACGGATTTGAGGCTTTGGAAGTTGCAATAGATGTAGTATAAGTTTCTACAGCAGAGGCTCCCATTTGTATGGTCACCTTAGGTGGATCAAGGATTATTTTAGTAGAAAATCTAGAAGCATTATCCTAAAATTCTTTTTTCTTCTCTTCTTCTCTCATCTTTTCTATTTTTTACCTCTGAGCATCTCTCTCAAGCATCTTGGCTTTAATTCTATCTTCCTTCTCTTTCAACTCCTTTGCTTTGTTTTCTTCTAACTCCCTAAGCATCTATTCTTCTTCTTCTATAAGCCAAGGTTCTTCTTCCTCTAAGGCTTACATATCTTTATCTATATGATACTCATCTTTAGAAATATTAGTTGGTTCTCCCTCAAGGGGAAGGTACACTTCTACATTAGTAGGTTCACCTCTTGGCTTAAAATTATCCCCATTAAAAATAGATCCAACCCTAAGAGTTAGAGGTTCTGAGAAGTTTTTATTTCTCTCCCAAAATTCCCACCTATCTTCTCTTGAAACATCAAGTTCATTTTCAAATACTTCCATAATTGGAAAACTCCCCTAATTTAAATTAGGCACCTCAACTTCACATGCTTCTTCATGAATATCTGCACTATTTACCTCATTATTAAAGGTAGTAGATGCATCAATGGGAAGTTCAGTTAACTTACTTGATTCAACATGTTTCTTCACCTAGGTCGGTTGCTTGTCCTTTGAAAGCTCATAATCCATCTTCTGTTCAGGATGCTTCTTTGTGTAACTTCTAGTCTTCCTCATGGGGCCAAATTAGATCTCAAAATTATCTTTCTCACCTTCTCTCTTGGAATTTATTATCGCACTAGCACGAGAGACTTCAGAGTCACCACACATAATACTAGGAAATATAATTTTATCACACTTTGAGGTGACACTTGCAATATTAGAGAACACTTTGAACATAAACTGACACAAGCTAGAGGAACGGACCAGACTTTGAAGCATAAAACTAGATGTGACCTATATGATGAAAAGTTTGAACTAATTGTTCTCCAAGCAGTGAAGAATAATTAAAATATTTGGCTTTGAATCTACCAAATCTACCTAGAGACATTGGACTTAGCAATGTCCCTAGCAAATTTTCTAATCTATTGGTTATCTTTTTAGAACCAAACTTGATCTCACCACTTACCTATGAATTTTATAGAATCCAATGATAAGTAAAGGCAAGGATTTTCCAATGAAGAGGTACTATCTTTCTAGGCTAGACATCTACTCTTCGAGCTCTATGAAATCCAAGAGGGTGATCCTAACAATGTCTATATGATACTCTCATTCCATTTTATCACTAACATTGAAAACACACAGATACATTCCTATTGGATGCAAATACAAAAAATTCCTTAAGGATTTGGTAGACCCTTTAATGAATTGTACCTACAGCTAGGAATGAGTAGTACTTCATACCACTATATTGCAATTACAAGTGTGTCATAAATTGTTGTAAAGACTTGTGTTCTTTTTCAGGTACATGCAACTCACTAATATCAAACATGATAAAAAAAATGGACCAGTGCCTTATCTAAGGGCAATGAATTCACATATGCAATAGACTATAATACATTAGATAATGGAAACAAGTATTTGTAGACTATTGTATATTGCTTTGTAACACACAACTCGATATGTCCAAAATTATAAACTTCTTAAAAATCCTTGAATTTCACTTACAAATCTATGATATCATTTAAGAACTTATTTATCTCTTTGAACTAAAGCAAAATATGAAATCACACATTCAATAAAAGTGACTAAAGATGAATAAATGAACCTTGATTCCTTTATTCATAATTTGAAAGCCAAAATTATAGAGGAGAGAAACTAATCCAGGAAGTTGCACTTATCATTCATATATCTTTTTTATTTGTAAAAAAAATAATCCTATTATAGATCTGAATACATTCCTAAGACTTAACACTAATCTATTTCTCTATGCTTGAAATTATTAGAATCGCTCACATATGAGATCAAAATTGCTTAACCATTAAAATACCTCTATAATTGACCTTGAAATCCTATTTATAGAAAACATGGGAGCAACAAGAATTGGGGCAAATTATAGCTAAAGTCACATTTGCATTTGGCATACATTTCAATTTCAATTTTAATTTCAAAATTCCCTAGACAGTTATATTTGCACTTTGCAAAGTGCATGGAAAGAATATAAGACAAAATTTATTTTTATTTGTTGAAGAAGATATGTCATCCTTCCAAAAAGAACCTTTCACTCATTGCAACAACATTATAATATCTTCCCCATGAGCCAAAGTGTAAACCATGTGCATGCCTAGTCAACAAATACTAAAACATAAAAATCAGTAAAAAGAAGGAAGGCCGACCCATCCAAGTCAGCATTCGTGCCACCAATCTCCATGATGGGGAGAGCAAAATATTTTGCAATAGTTCAACGAAAGCCTAATCTGTATTTTTTCCAAGCTATGCACTATTTCTCTCCTATCTGTTATTCACCAGATTTATCATCACCTCCTTGGCACATGCTTATTTAGTGAACCTATCCAACCATGTTTTGTATTCATCTTCAGTGGGCCATTTTGCATCCAATAAAATATGTATCTTTGTACTATGTTGATTTTACCTTGCATCAATTAGGGCTCTCATCTCTTTGATAAAAGCATCCATTCTTGTTTCAACCCCAACCATAATATCAACAGTGGGATTCAGTGCAAAATAATCAATTATAGTTAACATCATCTTAGCTTGTTGGAGTAGCCCTCCCTGTTCATTCTTCCATGTATCAAACTCATTTAACTCACTTTTGTTATTCAATATTGCAAGCATACCGAACTCCTCCATTTCTCTAAATATTTTCAGTTTGTAATGGAGTTGTAGTCCTAAATTTCAATGAAAAGTCATTATTTCATTTATCAAGTCAATATCCTATAATATTTCAGGGACATTTGTAGGAGATTTAGGATCTTCTCGCATCTTAGACATAATTTCTTTTAAAGCCCCTATCTTAGTGCTCTATTTTCCCCATTCATTCTGGAAAGCTTCCTAAACCTGCAAATACCTTATGTTGGCTTCATGGATGTTCTTATAGGTAGCCCACACATCATTAAATCTATTGAAAATTTTTTTTACCTTATGTTTCAAAATCTACTCAAAAATGTCATTTTCCACCTTAACAATTTGAAATTTGGCCTTCTTGGCATTCTCCTTCTTTATCTTTAACTGATTATTCAAGTCATTAATCCCTAAGGCTAAGGTTTCCCTATCTTGCGTAGAAAATTATGAAGAAGAATAGGATGGAAAAGACAATGATTTTATTGATTGGCTAGCTTGAAAAGTGGCTCTCATGTTATTAATTACATCCAAAGCCTTATTGTACTCCTTCAACAAGGAATCATATTTCTTTTGAGAAATTTGTGCTATATCTACATTAAGCATTGTAGCATGAATACTAAACTTAGCTACTTGGATAGGAGTCATATCTATAGATCCCTTTACTACCATGGAACCAATGACCTCTTCAATAGGCATAGCAACCTCATGCTTCCTAGTATTGGGTGCTATTGACCAAATTGCAAGAGTATATAGTTTTGGACTATAACCAGACCCAAACACTTTGTCTTCAAAATGATCCTCAGAAACACAAGCCCGAGGGTATCTCATTATTGCATAAAGTGGAATATATGAGGTGAGGGTGAACCCTAGTAGTAATACCATTCCACTTTTGGTGACAATATTCCTAGCCTCAGAAGGAGTAATAGCTGCAATCTCAGTCATAATATTTTCTTCCTCTACCTTTTCAGCCTCTTCTTGTTGATAAGTATCAACATTAGCCCTTGCTCATTCAAGCCTCTCTTTTATTTCTTTGAATTCCTTAGTTTGGAAAAATGCATCATTTGAAAGGAACTCAACATAGGCCTTGATCCTAGGATCATCATCATCCTTTTCATCGTAATGCCATTAGCCAATTCTATCCTAGGGAACTTTTGAATCAATAGTATCTTCAACATTAGGGGGAGGTAATTTCTAATCCACCTCCTTATCACCAGGCACATTCTCTGCCATTTTTTCCTCCCCAATTATTTGAACATCTTATCCTTGTACATCTATAGGCTACTCTAGAATATCCATAGCTTGAGGTTGTTTCTTTAAAAGATCTTGTGCTCTCTTAGCAACCTCCTTTACCTTTGCCTTAAAATCACCACTCTCATAATCCTTTAGCTTTGCAAAATCCCTCTCAAAAGGACTCTCTATTACATCATAAAGACTCACATAGAAGGCATTTCTCTTCATAATAATCTCCTCAATATCACATATGGTTGTCCATTCCTTTTCTCTAGATATAATAGTCCTATCACTAGTCAAGTCTCTAAACACATCATCTGTGTACAAGAAATGGTGGGAGAACCCAAATAAATCCTTTCTTCTTCTCTTTGCATGCACAAAACCTTTTGGGTCAAAAGTCCTAACCTCATCAATAGGTAACTCAAGGTTGTTCACCATGATTCCAAATTTCTCATACACCTCAATGGAAGTAGCTTGAAATTAAGCAATAAAACATTGGGGCACTATTAGAGTGCCCTTCCTAGGTTTTCTAAACAATTCTAGGTCCATAAAATTAATTTTCCACATCAACTCCATAAGTTCCGATCAGTCAAATATATATAGGGGCAAGTAGTGCAGATCTACGTTGGCTTCATAAGACCTTATTAGGGTATATTGTGAGTGCGTAAACCTGTCTGCCCAATTATGCTTTGTAGTTATTCCCACCGCTTCATTTAGGTGCATAATGTCTCTGATTAATTTTGAAAGCCTATGAATGGGTGACACACCCAAACTCTAGAATATCAAACTTGATGACATTACAAAACATCAAATGGTATGAATTGAGAGAATCCTGGTCCCAAATATGTGTCCACATTTGGATTGGAAAATCATTATTTTCATTATCCTTCTATCTTAATCTCCACTTCTTCTTTCATTTCTCTTGGCTAAGAAATAGGAGCATATGCATCAATAGATAATAAGCTGGAAAAGATAGAGGGAGAGTTTCCTTATTTAGAAATTGATAAAATCCTTAGACATTTGCTCTGCAATATAAGCAATATAATCAAAACCCATGTTTCAATTTGGACTCTATATATCCATTACCATCATGAAAAAGTTATTGGCTATCCTAGCATCAAAATTATGAGCCAAAACTTGATTCAAACAATAATATGTGTTCTTGAAATAGTCAAAAAATTCTTCACACTCAAATGGCTCTATATCCTTAGGGCCAAATCTTTCCTTGCTCTTTCTATGCCTTACAAGCAATCTAATTTTGAATACAAATATGTTTTCCTCATACTCACCATATAAATCCACATGCTTGATGCCAACTATATAATTTGGGTTCAACCCAAATACCTCCACAATTTTATCCCTCGTTACCTCGAGGACCAAAGTGCTATTTTCACTCTTGATCTTCCTATTTATGGCATCATAATGCTTAGCTAATTCCATAATCACATCCACTTCCACAAACATATTAGGTACTACCAACTTCCTGAGATTAAGGCACCATAGGTAACAAGCTAGCCTCTTAGAATATGTCTTGTTAAAAACATATAAAAACAACTACCATCCACTCTAAGGCTAGGCCAGTTCTCCAATTTCACTAGCCATGTCAATTAACCTACTTGTCACAAAAAATTTCCCCATAGGTCTCTTTCCAATTCATGATCCACCATAATTTACATCTCTAGAGGTACCCTCCATGAATCTATCCCAAGTTTTGTTCATACTCTTTGACCTTGTAGATGCCGAAGGGAAATCCAGCGTAGGCTTAGATGTTTTAGGTGCTTCTGGCTTAACTGTGGATGAAATATCCTAGGTCTTAGGCCTCTTAACTATTTTATTCTTTGGTTTTCTCTCAAGCCTAATGCTAGAATCAGTAGGTTGTGGTTCACTCAACTTTGCAATGATGCAAAACTAGGGTTTATAGTTTTTAATTAATAAAAGAGACCTACCAGGTTTTAAATTTCAAGACAACAATTTTTAGATGAAAGAACTCCCAAAAATTATGCAATCTTTAGCACCCTAATTAAGGCCTCTCAATGATTAAATCCTAATCAAGCTTATATTTCATACTCCCTACTAATTTACAAACTAGCACAATTCAATATACTTGATAGGAAGTCATATGACAGTTTTCTTACCAGGTGAAAATTTGATGCTAACCCTCTTGTAATTACTTGTTGGGGCTCCTTGTACTATTATCTCAAAATCTGGTTGTCTTCTTGACTCTTGAGAAATTCCAAATGTGCAGAAAGAAAGCCAAATACCTCCTTTACAGTCGAGAAACAGAGAGTAGCACCATTAATGGTTGATGGAAAGCTCTTGCAAGAGAATCGACACTTAGTCATTCATGTTTAAACCCTAGCCATTGATCATATCACTTTAAAACCATATCAGTGGCTCATTTCACATCGCTACTTTCTCATTTTCTTTAAATGATATCTCTATGATGTTGCCACATTGCCTCTTATTTAGAGGGAATTTCCCATTACTAGTACATTCATTCCCCATGAGTCCTATAAGTGACATGAGCATCCATGCGATGAGATTTTAGCCATTGGATCATAGCTCATTGTTGATCATATTCATCTCCCATCACATATCACTGATTCACACTTCAAATTCCAAATCACATTAGCAATGGGAGAGAAAATGTGATGGACAAGATCAAGCCACATGTACTTGTTTGAAAATCAAAGGCATATGAAACATCGCTCACAAGAGAAATTCATTTATCAATGATAGAATATTGGAATTCATGACCACATTACTCATTGCTACATTGAGACCTAAAGTTTACAACCAATCCACGATGATCGATGAATAAAATGCACAAAGCATAAAAGGTTATCACGCATCACCGATTCCCAACAAAAAATCAAAATTTATTAGCGATAAATAAAGCCAACGACAATTAAAAGAACAAATGTATCACACATAGATAATGCAAAGCTCAAGATCCATAACCTATCCATGATGTGCAATACAATGGAAAATCACTCATCGCACATTGCTAATGTAAGTCAATCATTCACAAAACTATCTGCGGTGAGTGATGGACAACAATAGTGAATAAGTGAAACAATTCCGCACATTCTCATAAGTTGTTTTGGAAAGGGGACCACCTAGGACAATGTAAGAACATGCCTTGAAGGAATTAAACCATATTATTCAAAGGATACAAAGGCCAAACAATGTTGATCAATTGACCTTATAAAATAAAATAACTTCACAGGCTTCATTGGCTCAAATTATTTTTATATGACTGTAAATCGATTATAGGAGGTCAACAAAAGAATAGACCAAAATACCAAAGGTTCGGAAAAAGGAGAAGATACTTAAAGCCAAAAAAATCCCACATAAAACCCTAAAATCTAATAGACCAAGAGAATACCAAGATAAATGCAATTTTGAACCAATGGAACATGAGTTTATATTTTAGGATTCCATCAGGGGGAACCAAACATAAGGTGAAATTTTCAAGGGTGACAATTTATAATGGTACACATTATACACCTAGACATGATACAAAATGATGTATGCATCTTAAGAAATAGGTGAAAGACCTCATCAACTCTAATCAAATATAATTGGCCAACATTAATGATAAAGGAAATAAATCAGTTTCACCTCCTAACCCAAGTTTGCAAATATTCATAATCCCATTACCAAGTCATTCATCCAAATTTGTGCAATATAGTAATAGTGATGAAGTATGATAATTATTCCAACATGGTAAACACAATAGAAGCTCAACCTCATAAGGACTGAACCAATTTGTTTCTTAATATTTATTTCAAACACTTTGATGGATCCATATATGCACCTAGTGGTCCTCTCTATATCACCAACCAAATTAATGACAAACCCACAAGAGGAATTTTCTCATTGATATTGTGTGTTTAGAGAATTTATCATTGAATAATTCTTATTTGTGCATGAAATTTACAAAGATAACTATGAACAATCAAAATCATGGTTAAGAACTAATGATGGTTCTATTTTCCCTATGATAGGTTCAATAACTCTCATAGTAAAAGTTGGAACCATATAGTTGGATATTTGATTCCCCATCATTTTGATGTCAAACCAATTTTGTTTGAGGTTAGGCTATCCATGGCTAAGCTAAATGAATGGAGTCCCACGATTTATCCTCAAGTGCATAAAGTTCCCATTTCAAGGAAAAAATAATATAATTTATCATAGTGGGTTTAAACCTTTGGCTTCCCATGAATTTTTTTTATTAGATTATTTTTTGCCTCAACTTAGTGAAAATTTTAAGCCTCATAAAGATCAATTTTTTATATCATATTGGAAGTTTAAAGCTAAGCGTATAGTTGAGTTATCCTTGAGTAATATCCCACTTGAGGTTCCTTGACCTATTATGACTGCTATTGATGTTTTTCCTACCCTAAAGTAGTGGATGAACCTAAGTCTAAACCAAGTATCCTCCCTTGACCACCTAAAATGTATATAATGGTTCTACCTCCACCATCTTGTAAAATACAAAGGGATAATCATATAATCAGATTTGTACCTCCAAAAGAGAAAAAATATTTTAGACCTAAGAATGCAGTGGTATCCCAACCCACGGTGGTCCCTTTGGTTCCTCCTCCAAAGGAAGAAAAGAGACTTGTGTTGGCGAACATCTCCATAACCCCTTCACAAGATGAAACCTGTACAAGAAGAAATATAACTATGAAAGAGCATAAACGTAGATGGCATGCCATAGTTCATTAACTGAATAAAAAAAATCAAAACTTACCTAATGACTAAGCACCCATCCAAGCCAACTCCGATGAATTACCTCCCATCCACCCATCCTCATCATTGTTCGAATCCACTTCGCTGCCTTTTCCAAACCATGAAATTGAACCTTACCTATCCCAACCTAGAAAAAGAGTGAAAAATAACATATGAATGATTTTTCTTGTAATTATGATGTCAATAAGCAACCTATTATGATACATTTGCATAGAAAACAAAAATAAATACAAGAAGAACAAAAAGATCATTATGAACTTGCTCTTATATTTTTGAAATCCATGAATCTAAATGGGGGCAACCTAATGATCCTCCTGATGAGAGTGACTCACCATGCCTTTAACCCAATGATACTCCTTGTATAATTTTTTTGTAGTCCCTTTAGGATATTATATGCCTTACATTTATGATGAGAAAGATTGGGATGTAGAAAATTTTCTTTAGATTGATTTGCACATGTGGTACCCTTTGTGTACTTTTTCTTGCACATGATGTGACCTCTCATGTTTTGTTGCTTGACATGTTTTCATGTTTTTTAGTTTTCTTTGGCGGACCCTTGTGGTTTTCATTGGCACAAGGATACAAAGCAAATAAATCTATTGTGAAATATACCTATTTGTATATCTATTCTTCTTTATGTTGTAAACATTATTGTTATCTTGTATTTCACTCATTTGGGGCCTTTCCTATGGATTTTGGACCTCTTTTTACTCCTTTTCCAAGCCTTGTGTCAAGGTGTTGTAATGTGTTACAATATATTTTCACACTTTCCTAGGCTTGTCATCACTAAATTAACCCTTTCTTATGGTATAATGACCCCTTAATGCACTTTCAAGCCTGACTTAAGTGTGTTTTAGGAGCCAAGCCCATTCAACATCATTAACCACCTTTTAAATCCTGACCACTGCTTGAATTTTTCCAAGTGGACTAGGTCACTACCTTGGGTGACCTAGTCCCTTTTGACATAAAATTTAAAATTAAAATAAAATTCTTGCGGGAATTTTCCTTGAAAACCCTAAGGTCGGCCTATCATGTATTATTTTTGGGGAATTAGGGCATAAAATTTATAAATAAGGGTTTTTCCTCTCGTTTTACACCTTTTTAAGTCCCATTTTTCTCCTCACTCAATATTCTCAATCACTCATCCACTACTCTTCTCAAGCAAGCTAGGGTTTCTGCATCCTAGGTCAACAAGACATTTGTTTTGAGGCATTCAAGAGCTGAAACCACAACTGTTGTTGTATCAAATCAATATCTCTCATCATGTAGAGGTACTAGGTCCATTATTTCACATTTCGTTCTTTCTTATCTCATTTCATCATTTGATCTGATTATCTACAAAGGGGTTTGACCAAGGCAAATCCCCAATCCCTAACAATCAACATTTCTTCTTCCTTCTTTATGTGTTTGTAGATTTATGTACCCTAAGGGTTTGCAGATCATTGAAGATAAGGTTGAAGACTTCTTGAAGGAATCTCCTTGTGGGCTAGGGAAAAAAATCTACAAGACAATTTCAGGTCAGAGAATCAAAGTTTTAGAACCGGGTACCTGGAGGAGTAGAAAGTATAGATCAAGGGCTTTGACTTCCACTCTTTGATTTCTAGAGAGTCAGAAGAGGACTAAGTTGCCAAAAATGGCAACCTAGTCCCACAAAACCTGATTTTAAGAGATTTTGATAGATCTGGATACCCTTTTGGCAGAAACGGGCGCTAGACCAGTTTTCCATATCTGGGACTAGGTTGCCCAGAATGGCGTAAGTGTCCCAGCAGACCTAAATTTCAAGATCATCAACATTTCCAGTCCTCATTCCAGTCTTCAAAATATTTCCAAGTGCATTCTTTTTGTTTTGGTTTTCTGTTTTGTGTGATTTTCATTTCTATTCATCTTTGTAGGTGATTCTACATAGGGTTTTCAATATATTTGCATTATAGTAGTTTATATTTCATATTTAGATCATTTCATTACCTTATATAATTTAGACACATTCCACATACATCACATTTACACCACACCTATTCCAAAAACCCAACTTCTTTGAATGAACTCACCAAGAATAATTTAGTGCGAAAGGGAGCCATTTATCAACCAAGCTCCTAGGTGAAAAACCCTAGGAGCCCATTGGGGAATCCTCTTTCCCTAAAATACATTATTTTTGGTGATTCATTTTTGTGAACATGCCATCCACATACTCTCTTATCTGATTTGGATCTCTTTCTCATCCTAGGTTTGCATTGAATTGCATTTTGCATTGTTTAAATTGCATTCTAGGGGTTTAAAAATTTGCATTAGTGAAAGTGTATAGAGGTTGCATTTTTGCATCTTAAAACATTAATCATTTTTGAAATTCTGCATTTTCAAACACATAAACCACTTGAATCCATAAAAAAAATCTGAAAATTTGCAAAAAACCCACTAGGTGGACTAGGTCGCCACCCTAGGCAACCTAGTTCCTTTAGGCCTCTGAAACAACCTTTTACAAAGCTGAAAATCTAGTTTTAAGCTTCTATTTTGTGCCATCAACTATCTGTATTGATTGGTTGTGTTTTTGTAACATGCATTTCCTTACATGTAGCTTCAATTAGCTCATTTCATGCACTGTACATTTTCAATATTGCAATCACAACATTTCATTTTCAGATCATTACTTAGTGTAATAAAAAAAGTACCTTGTTTGAAATCTGACAATTGCATTTCCATTTTAGTCTTTACATTTCATTTTAATTTTCAAAAATTTTAGTTTCAATTCTTTCCAAAATTGCAAAGAAAAATTTAGTACATCGACATGTTAATCATTCATTCAATGCATTCCCTAGTTATGAGAGTCTAGCGAATGAAAACATTATTAATTATCTTAAACTTACACTACCTTCTATCTCTCCTATTTGTGAGGATGATGTGTTAGAAGCAAATACAAATATAGATAACCATGATAATCACATTTTCTTCTTCTTCTTATGATACCTCTCCTTCTAGTGACAAAGGTATCTTGGTGAAAGAAGGTACAATCATTGAGAATCATGCAAATCTTGTTTGTTCTTCTCCTCATCCTCTTTAGGAAGATATTTTAGCACAATAAAATGAGATCATAGACACTTTCCTAAACATCACCTTACCTATAATCCTTAACCATGCCAATTACCCTTCTCCTACTATCCCACCTCGATGTGAAGAAGATATTTTCATGTTAGAAACTATCCTTAATGAGCCTCATGGAAATCTTCTTCCTCCTTTTCTTGATGCCCCTCCCATTTGGGACAACCTCTTTGAACAAAAAAGTCCTTCTCTTGTTATCTCCCCTATTTGTGATGAAGCTAATTCACCAATTCTAACCATGGACTATGATGAACATTTTACAAGCTCTCCTAGTAGGGTGAATACTATGGAAAAAGAGAAAGTGACTTTAGACAATCACCTATGGCATTTTCCTCCTCTCCCACCTATCAGTAGATATGAACACCAAACCATGGTGCAAGAAGACAACAACATTGTTAAGCTTCGTCCACAAAATAGGAATGTGCCTTCCTTGGGTGATGGTACCAAGATGATACTAGATTTCCCTTTCTTAGAAATATATCAAACCAAGCCCGTCGAGGTTATGCATATGCAAGTGTTCATTCAATCCCCATCAATCAATGAAACTATTACATACCCCATGGGCCATCCTAAGAATCCTCTTATTCTTTACCCACCATCACAGAAGCAACTATCTCCAACCACACCTGAATTCATCCTTTACCCACCTAAGCCCAACATTTCACATCAACCAAGTTATAATCTCATTACCCACATCTATGAAAAATTCTACACCCTCAAGGCCAACTCTACCAAAAGTTTGTTTACTTATCCACACAAATAACATCAGTTGCTACTCCTTGCCATGTAATAGTTGTAGGATCATAACATACTCTCTATTGCATGTTTCACATCCATCGAAGTAGAAACATACCATTATCCATCCCCGTATTACCTTTGTCCTGCACTAAGTGGGGGCAATGGGTTAGTTAGCCTTTTCCCTCATATGTCACTTGACGTTGTCTCTTTTGACTAGTCGTTAACCTTTCATGAACATATAAGAGAAACCTTGGGCTATGGATGACATGTCTTAAGTTGACTCACATGTGACATAGTGACATACTACCCCTCTTCATGATGTAGCTTACTTCAGAAACATATGAATTTGCATAGGGCTTTCCAAGTTAGCTCTCATGTCTTCTTTCCCTTTTCCTTGGCTACTTTAAAGAAATTGCTCCTAGTGATGGTGTAGCAACCGCTTTAAAGTGGGGACATACATAGATGACATATTTTTACAAAATTCCATGGCATGATTTCTATTTTCCCTATGATGTGTCCTCTTCTTGGTGGTATCATTTGGTTTGATGCCTTCCAAGAGTGTACGATCAAATGAAGTGTCCCGATGTGGAAGAATAATCCCATGGATAATGATCTAACACCTTGACTTGTCCTCTCCTGGAGACATTACAAACAATGCTCCCTAAAAATAATACCTCACATGAACAAATAAAATTCCCCTTCAACAAAATTTCATCACATAACATCTAAAAGCATTTACAAAAGCATTGTGGTGGCTTATAAAAGTTATCAAAAGGATAACCTTGGTATGGTTAGTATAATAGGAAGCTGACACACTAGCATGAATTTATCACTAAACCACCTTCTTTGGATTTCTCACTCGGGAGACAACCATGAGTTTTGTCGCCTCAAAGTGAGTATTATTTTTTTGGACAAACAACCTAGATCTCATCCACAACTAGCTGGAAAAATGGTCGAAGCTTGATCCAACTTTTCACCTTTCTCTTACTCTCTGTTCTAGTTCTTGTCATCACATGATCGTGTATCTTGTTTTGCTACAAATCATTCACCCTTGAATGTGTACTCTTGTATTGATATCGTCTTGACTTAGAATCTCGAATACTGGGGGCTTGACCACGTTCTTCATTCTTCACCATTTTTCTCCATTTCCATTGGGCTACTTTAGTGTGAGTTTGAAGCAAGTTCATCCTCTTACTAAAGTGGGGGCTAAATGTGTTGCCAAAAAGTGTAGCCTTGACACTTTTCACTCATTTGGGGCCTTTCCTATGGATTTTGGACCTCTTTTTACCCCTTTTCCAAGCCTTGTGTCAAGGTGTTGTAATGTGTTGCAATATATTTTCACACTTTCCTAGGCTTGTCATCACAAAATTAACCCTTTTCTTTTGGTATAATGACCCCTTAATGTAATTTTCGGCTCGACTTAAGTGTGTTTTGGGAGGCAAGCCCATTCAACATCATTAACCACCTTTTAAATCTTGACCACCACTTGAATTTGTCCAAGTGGACTAGGTTGCCACCCTAGGCGACCTAGTCTCTTTTGGCATAAAATTCACAATTAAAAAAAAATTCTTGTGGGAATTAGCCTCCAAAATCCTAAGGTCAGCCTATAATGTGTTATTTTTAGGGAATTAGGGCATAACATGTATAAATAAGGGTTTTTTCCCTCATTTTTCACTTTTCTAATTCCCATTTTTCTCCTCACTCAATCTTCTCAATCAATCATCCACTACTCTTCTCAAGAAAGCTAGGGTTTATGCATCCTAGGTCAACAAGACATCTGTTCTAAGGCATTCAAGGGCTGAAACCACAACCATTGTTGCAGCAGCTCAATATCTCTCATCATGGTTAGGTACTAAGTCCATTATTTCACATTTCATGCTTTCTTATCTCATTTCATCATTTGATTTGATTATATACAAAGGGGTTTGACCAAGGCAAACCCCCAATCCCTAACAATCAACGATTCTTCTTCCTTCTTTGTGTGTTTGTAGATTTAGGTACCCTAAGGGTTCACAAATAATTGAAGATAAGGTTGAAGAATTGTTGAAGGAATCTCCTTATGGGCTATGGAAAAAAATCTACAACAAGTCACTTTCAGGTTTGAGAATCAAAGTTTACGAACCAGGTACCTAGAGGAGCATAAAGTACAGATTGAGGGCTACCACTTCCACTTTCTGATTTCCAAAAACTCAGAAGAGAACTAAGTTTCCAATAATGGCAATCTAGTCCCACTAAAATTTATTTTTAGAGATTTTGATAGATCTAGATACCCTTTTGGTAGAAACGGGCTCTGGACCAGTTTTCTAGATCTGGGACTAGGTCGCCTAGAATGGCGTAAGTGTCCCAACAGACCTAAATTTCAAGATCAACAAAATTTCTAGTTCTCATTCCAATCTTCGACATATTTCTAGGTGCATTCTTTCTATTTTGGTTTTCTGTTGTGTTTCATTTGCATTTCTATTCATCTTTTTGGCCATTCTACATAGGGTTTTCAATATATTTGCATTGTAGTAGTTTACATTTCATAGTTAGATCATTTCATTACCTTCCAACATTTAGACACATTCCACACACATCAAATTTACACCACACCTATTCCAAACCCCCAACCTCTTTGAATGAACTCACCAAGAATACTTTAGTGTGAAAGAGAGCCATTTCTCAACCAAGGTCCTAGGTGAAAAAACCTAGGAGCCCATTGGGGAATCCTCTTTCCCTAAAATGCATTATTTTTTGTGGTTCAATTAGCATGACATATTAATATTTTTTTTGTAGAGCCTTATTAAAATTATTGGGATTATATTTCTTTATATGGTTGACATGAGGTCACACTTAGTGAATATCAAACTTCACTAACCCTTGTGTGTCTCTCATTTGCTACCCTTTTGCAAAAACTCACCTAGTGAATATCAGAACTCACTATCCTATGTTGTTTCTTGTCAAAGATCATCTAACTTGAATATCAATTTTTCACTAGCTTGTGATAATCTATTTCATGATTCACCTATCAAATATTGGACTTTGTTAGCTTGTGACTCATGAATAACTTGGGTATGGATCCTAGTAAGATTTTTGTAGAGCTTTCTAGTCTATGATTGTTATACCCCCTTTCTTTTCGTATGTTTACGTTATTTTCATATTAATTTGGAATCATGTTAAGTTTTTATTATGTGATATTATTCCTTCTAGAAGATGAGTTATCTTTTCTAGAACTTATCTCAATCAGTTTATCATTTCCTAGGTAGGTAGTTAGGGTTTACATGTTATCACATGTTAGATCAAGACACATGCCAACATCTTAATGCATATTGTATCTCTCTCATGCCTATATAATTAGAGTATTTCTACATTTGTAAACATATGCTAGATATGAATCAGATAATCTGCATTTGCATGCTCAAGTTGTATCTTTTATCTCTTAAAGGCTACAACTTCAGGGACATTGTGCATACATCATTTCAACATGGTATCATCATCACTCCAGTGAAGATTAATCGTAGGATCAAGGAAGTTGGGCTAGAGAGATTTATTTTAGGCTTGAAGGTTTCCATTGCAAGCTACTTGACTCCACCTGGGGACCCAACTGATTTATGGAGTAGATTATGTCAGATCCAAGCTCACCATCATCTTTAGAAGGCCTCAAAACCCTAGGATCACCTGTTCATTCATGAAAATCGGATTCATCAACTCGAGATCTGTCAGAGGTATTTTTAAGGTTTGCAAAATCAATAGTACGATCCATACAATTTGTAGTAAAAGATCCCCATGTTAGTTGTCCTTTGTGGTAAAAATTTTTTAGCGGCATGCCATTTTCTATTTCAAAAAAAACTCAGGGCTATATCTCATGTTTTTTTGGAATTTTTTTTTTTTTTTGGGTTTCTATAGTTTGCAAAAAAAAAATTGGAGCGACCTGCAATTTAATATCCCCTTGGCATAGTTTATTTTTCCATAATCGAATTTAATAATTTTTTCCATCAACATGCAATAAGGGCTTACTTTATTTTTAGTAGATTAAAATATTTTTAATTATTGACATTCAATTTTTTTTGAATTGCTTGTTAGCAATATTCAAAAAAATGTATTTTGGGTCATTTTTATAGTCTGCAACAAAATCTATTTTGGTCGATCGATTTCAATTTTTGTAGGGCTTCGTAAAACTGGTTGACCTAATCTTCATCAACTTCATACTCCTGTTGGACCCATCACATCCCCATGGGACCGTCCACCGACCACATTCATTGTTTGCATCGTTGACTTTTTTGCCGGCCATTCACTATCAGAGCCCTCTCTCCTCCACTGCCATGGACCGTTGCTACTTTTCCGGCCACTATGATTTGTTGCTAACACCAGGTGTTTCCCTCCACTAGAGGAGACCCATTCACTGGTCGTGTCACCTCTCCTATAGCCACGCCACCACCACTATAGGTGACACTTTTTTTTCCAATCATCAACCTGCGGTCACATCAATGATCAGGCGCTAAGTCTGGAGGGGCTTATTTTTTTTCCCTAGGTGCTAATTTTTTGCACCTGTTTAGACTGCAGGCCCTCAAAGGTCATATTTTATCGAATTGCCATATCTTCTCACTAAAGTGTCAAAATTTGACAAACGAGATATCATCGGAAAGATGATTCAACCTACTTTTCACTGGTGACATTTTTTTGTAGTATTCTGCTATCAAAAAATCCTATAGTCAACTGAAGTCAAAAATCAATTATGGACTCAAAATCCCATATCTTCTCATCAGATTGTTGAAATTCAGTGATTCCAGTGGAATTCAGAAGATATTTCAGAGCTTTTTCATCAGTTCAAAAACTTTGATCAGTTTTAGCTCCAGGTGCTCTTGCATTGGTTTTGTTCAATTTGGTGCATTTGTTCAATTACTTGAATATCCTGAAGATTGGAAAAAGGATTTTTGATTCAGGTAGCATCACTTCAGTTGCATATCATCCTTGAAAGTTTCTATTTGATATTGAAGGTCATTGTCTTTGAAATTTTTGTCAAAATTTCATAGTACATTATGGGGATTTCATATACTTCTCTGACTATGTTGCATAAGGGAAACTATAAACAATGGCAAGATGGGATCATCCACCATCTCTAATCATTTGATCTATTGCCACATCTGTATGGTATAGTTCCCCATCTAAGTGAAGGTTTTCATTAATTCAAGCTTGGAGTTGAAATAGATATACTATCTTAGAGATCGTTGAAATGCAAGTTGATTGTGACATTTTGAGTACTATTGATCATTGTGATTGTCCTCATATCCTTTAGACTAAGATTTGGGATCTATATGGAGATTCAGATACTCCACCATTTCACCATGACCATGATTCAAAATGTCATTCTTCAGATCAGGTACCCCATGATGATATTGCTATTCAGGAGCTTTCAGATTTTGAATGTCTTGATTTTTCAGATGAGGATGATAGGGGTTCTATAGATGCTTCTTCTCCATCAGAGACTATTGGAATCCCTTCACATTCATTGATTCCTTGTCCAGATTCATTGATTGAGGCTTCCATCATTCATCAGGACACATTCAATTTTCCAGTCTTCACATCACATTATGGTTTTGTTTTAGGGATTGCTGACTTGGCTACTTCTATAGGTTTGGAGGACATTATTGTGGGGATATCTCTCCTCTATTCAAATCCTAATTTGGATAGTTTTCTTTAGTCTCCTCATCCTTTTTTCTCAACCTTGTTTGGGGATCGAGACTATCTTGGAGGCACTTCTTTTATATTCAAATATTTCTTATATGAGGCTTCTTCGCTCTCATTTCATTCATGAATTAGTGTTTCTTCAACATCCACCATCGGATTGGCTTCAATCTTCTCTCAATGTTTTTGAGGAAACTTAATTATGGAAGGATCATTGTATTGTAGTCTTTGGATATTGTTCAACATATGTTTCAACATAGTCCTAGTTTGACACCTTCTTCATTGTTTGGGAATGTACCTTATTTAATTTTGGCATCTTCATCTTCAATGACAAAGGAGACACATGGGCATTGTTCAGAGACATCATCATTATCCACATTCATCCTACATTCTTTCAATTCCTATCTATAATGTGAAGCATCCCTGCACTTGCACTTGGTTTTGTTACTTTTGAAAGGGAGACAAGTCGTTTGTCAACATTGGATCATATTTTGTCTTCAAAGACTTACCATTTTTCCAGGTGATCACCTGTTCTAGGGGCTATTTAGTCTCTCTCTTTCCATCCTATTGGGGGGCTATTGATTGTATTGTATCCATGTGATGGATGGTGTACTTGGGGGTATCATGGAGTCTTCCATCATTCCTCACTTATTTTCATTTCATCTCCTTTTTGGAGAGGGGTTTTCTTCCCACTAGGTTCTCCCCTTTTCTTCATTTGTGGGAGATTAGATGCATTTAATATATCATTTGTAAATGCGTGCCTAAAATAGCCATCATGTAGCTAGGACCCATCATCCATTGCATTTTTCATTTCCTCCCTAAGTTGCACTTATGGAGGGGTGTTAGTGTAATTAGTTATTTATTACACTAGCATAAGTTTAACTTAGGTATTTTATTTAATTAATTAAGTCCTAGGTTGCATTATTAGAAAATCATTAATAATGGGGTTATTACCCTTTCCATGTTTGTAGGAGATAAGATTCCTTCTCTTTTCTAGAACTTATCTCAATCAATTTTTCATTCCATTGGTAGTTAGTTAGGGTTTACATGTTGTCACATGTTAGATCAAGATACATGGAAACATGTTAATGCATCTTGCATCTCTCTCATGCCTATATAATCATGGCATTTGTACATTTGTAAACATATTCTAGATATGAATTAGATAATCTCCATTTGCATGCTCAAGTTGCAATACTTTCTATGTGGGTGAATTTCTTCTTGGAAAAGGTCCTCTTGAAGGTTGCAGCTTCAAGGAAATTGTGCATACATCATTTGAACAATTTTTATGTAAGTTTTTTCATGTTTTGTGTTCATTTGTTTTGTTAGTACTAACACTCGCATGAATTCAAACAAGCAATCAAATTCTCCTTGAAGGTGATGAGTACATGACTTCAGTCCATTAAGGAATGCAAATCTAAGTAGTGAGTTGTAGAATTAGTCAATTCATTACTTTTTTTTTATCATTTATCCTTTTCTCGATTGAGGGTAAGCTCTCTTTATACATCATCATAGTCATTGGGTACGAAGAAATAACAAAATAAAATTTGACTTAGGCAAGCACCTATACGACATAACTCTTTCACCTCTTTTATGTGTGCATGTTTTAAAATCTGAAGCAAAGTGGAAGAAGATTGACTTGACTAATTTATCATTCATGCATTGAATCCCTAAAATTTTTCAAGACATGGAAACATGATTTTGACATCAACAAACAAAGTTTTGATGCTGACCCTAGGAGAACATGACCTACAAGCCATAAGGTTCAAGCTTGTGATTTGAAATCGTGAAAAGAAAGAGCCTAGTTCAATGGGGTGCACCACACCCTTGACCAACCAATTCAATACCAGATTTACATGCTAGGTTGCTTTGTGTCCACTCCTTACATTTCTAGAACCAGTTTCTATCTTTTAGTTTTACATTTATCAAAAATCATAATAGTTTACTACATTTTCATAGATAACATAAGAACAACATTGCATCTTAATTTTTAGTCAATTAGTAGTCAATCTACATCATTCAAAATAATAGAAACATATAAAACAAGGACTAGAAGCATGGTCCACCATTCTAAGTCTCCCATTCAGGTTTATAGTCAAGTGGATTTGAGATCATTTCTAATCCTTGATGTATTATATTGGGAGAAGTGTGATTTACAACCTAGATCCGTTTTCCCAATGAAATATTTAATTTCAAAACTTTAAATTTTTGATTGATTTTGGATGAATTTAATCTAGGAAAACAAGTCTCCTTATTTATTTTTTATTCATAACCAAACAATATTTTTTAAAAAGTGAAATTTGAATTTTTAAATTTCAATCATTCTTTAATGGTGGATTTGAAAAATGTATCGTTTTTTCTATATTAAATATTTTTGAAAATTAAATATTTTGATTGATTTTAGATGAATTTTAGTATGGGGAATTTTTTTTCCTTATTTATTTTTAATTTAGAACTAAAGGGTATTTTTAGAAATTTAACTTTTAAAATTTTAAGCATTCTTTAATGATGGATTTGGAAATTATATGGTTTTTCCTTTGTTAAATTTTTGAAAACAATTAAAGTTCTAGTTGATTCTAGATGATTTTTAATGTGGGATAAAAATCCTTCTTCTTTATCTTTTATTTAATTTTTTTTGAGACCATCGTGTTATTATACACAAATTTTTCACTTTAAAATTTAGGCCATTCCTAAATAGTGACTTGGCATGATGAACCTAGGACTTGAGGTGTAGGGTGTAGGAAAGGGGTGGCTCCTAACATTTTTAAGGCACAAAGTGGCCCGAGTTTATCTCATTAGGGATTTTTCTTAATAAATTATAACTAATGACTTTAGGGATATAAGAGTAACCAAGATAAGAATTCCTATGATATTTCTAGAGAGCTTGTGTAGGCTTGGTAAGAGCATAGATGGCATGCTTTCTCAAAGAGTGTTGGGACAAGTACTAGTTGGGTTCCTTGCAATGTGGGTTGATCACGCCTAACTCTTCTTAGCTATCTCTTCAAGATATTACAATGAAAGTCCTACCCTAGATCATATGGGTTCATTGTCCTTGATGTTGTTGGACTTTATGTTCAAGAAAAGACTTTTTTCTAACAACATTGGATTGGATGACTTTATCACATGTGAAGATGTTTGTGTGATATGAGATAATAGTTGCATGTGTTTATGTCTATGATATATGTTTTGCGATGTTATTTATCCTTTATGATTTGTGTTGGTGATGTATACCCTTGAGCATAGGTGTATTATGTTTGATGATCATGATTTTGGACTTTATGCATTTGATGTGATCATTCTTGTTACATGTATATATGCTATGATGTTGTTTCTTCTTATCATTCCATGTGTATGTGTCATTGGTTGTATTCATTGGTCTTCTCGGAATCCATTCTTGTTGTTTGAGATGAGTGATGTGTTTTTGGCCCAAGTGAGTCTCTCTTAGCATAGTAGGAGTGGACGTAAAGGTACCACAAGGTTGGCTAGTGTGGAAACTATAGTTGTGGTTAGAAGATTTTGGGAAGAGCTCCAAGACTTATTAATTATTTATTTTTGATATATTGTAAAATTTAATTTGAAATAATTTTGAGTCCTCTTTCATATTGGGGTGATCGCACAATACTGGTTTACAATTTTTGGGCAAACTGGACACTGAACTAATATTTTTTAACTAAATCTTCACTTTCGGGCTCCTATAGCGGCTAAATCGTGAGGAATTTGGAGATGATGAAAACTAGTGATTTGTGATGTTTTGTCTATAGATTCTAAATATATTTTTTTCAATTTTTTTGGAATCAAATTGCACTTATTTTTCCATCTCCTTCGAAAACTATTTTTTTTAAAAACATTTTTAAGGAGTGATGGCCACTGTATACAACATAGATTTTTTTGTATGAAGGAAAAAATTCTATTTTTTTCGAAATTTAGATTTGTAACTATGATATCTAGCACTTTCATTTTGGTTTTATAGTGTTTTATTGAATATTTTTTCCTTAATCAAGTTTTGAAGTCAAACAAATTACAATTCAAATATAAACGGACTTTATACAACATAACTTTTTCTGTATGTATCGAAATTCAAATTTTTTTTTTCAATGGATCAAGGACATCAATACCCAACCTAGACATATATATATATATAGATAGTGATAATATTCTAGTTTTACACATGTACAAAACAGAGAGCTTGATTTTGAGTGGAAAACCTAGATTCACAAGAAATAAAAAATAAATATAATAATGAAATTTAATTTAATTAAAATTATACTTTTTTGGAAGCTTATAATAAGGAATACATACTTACAAAAATTTTTTTTAAATGAATTCATTTGATCCCCTAAAAGGTAAATCAAAAGTGGTTTTTTATCAACATTTTGATAGGTGCACTAGTACACAAACAACAATATATGACTAAATAAACTACTAAAAAATACATATAAATGACTAATTATAGTCACATGACTATTAGTAGTTTATTGCTGTTCATTTATAACGTGACCAAATTTATGACTAAACTATTTTAGTCATTTATTTAGTAATTAATTTTTAGTCATTGATTTGGTCATTGATTTAGCAATTTGATTTAGTCGTATATTTAGTCATTAATTTAGTCACATATTTAGTCATTGATTGTTGTTAACTAGTCATTTATTTAGTCATATATTTAGTCATTAATTTAGTCATATATATTTAATCATTAATTTAGTCATTACTTTAATCATATATTTAGTCATTAATTTAATCATTTTTATTTACTGGTTTCCATTAATAAAAAAATATTACTTATCAACTATCTAAAATATTTGCACAATAAAACAATGATGAGAAGATAAAAATAACTTATTTAATTAATCAAAAAGATATTACATTCAAATGTGTAAGCTTGAAAATGGAGTTACAATTTGTTGTCCAACATGAAAGAACTTGAAAAGATTACAATACATTGTTGAGAGAGAAAAGAACTAGCTGAAATCTGCTACAAAACCTTGCCTTTATGTTGTTCAACAACTTATAAAAGAATAAGAACATGATTGTTCTTTTATATTATAACCTACAATCCCTTACCCTTGTAATGCTTGTTAATCCTCTAACTGTCATTTGTTCATGACTGTTCTTTTATATCATAACCTACAGTTCATTACCCTTGTAATGCATAAGTACATGATACATCTTCACAAAAGAACTTTCATTCTATGATTGTGATAAAGCTCCAATCATCTGTAGGCTTCCCTCATTCTGATTACTATCATCTTGTGACCATGTTAATTGTCAATTCATTGTTTCTCTTACTATTGAATTATCCCTTAAAAAATTTGATCATTTACCTCTTCATCTTCATATCTTGTTGGTTTCTTTATCACCAATCACGAATCCTACCAACTAAAGTAAATTTGAATCGTTTCCCACAACTTTCTTGTCTATCAGCAACTCCAGAAGAACAATACCATAGCTATAAACATCAGATTTATTATTAAGCCTTGAAGTTCTTTCATATTCAAGGTCAATATAACCAATAGTACCCATAATATAGTTGGAGGTGTGAGTTTTAGCTGAGGAAATGCACTTGGCAATGCCAAATTCTTACAAATGTGCTTCGAAGTTGTCATCTAAAAGAATGTTAGATATCTTTACATCCTTTTGAACAATGCATTGGTTATAGTCACGATGAAGATATGCTAATCCTTTAGTAGCACCATAGGCTATCTTTAGATGAGTATCCCAGTCTAATTTAATCTTCTTTGATTTTCCTACACAAAAATTTAAAATGTTTGTTAAGTTCTCCCCAATCTATTTTGATCAAATGGAAGAAATATTGATTGGACTCATATTTCATACATCTATCATGTTTTTTCATAACATCATTTTCTCACCATGTAGGATGTCCCAAAGACTTCCATTTACCATGTAGTCATAAAATAGAAACAAGAAAAACATAGAACTGCATAGTATTGAAAAAAAATTAAAAAAGAACTTGGAAGAAAGGATGCTAAAGACATTTAGCTATAGTTGGCACTTGCATTTTCTGTACAGCCTCTGTCCACCTGGTCCAAAATAAAAGGCATGTGAACCAAGTTAGAATCCCCACAGAATCATAAAGGACAAAAAACTTCATATGCTGACAATAACAAAAGTAAATACTAAACAAGAACAAAATTGGAGAAATTGGCTTGGCAAATGAAGGTAGCATGGTATTTCCAGATTCAAGACTTTTACTTAATGTTGTGGTTAGAAGAAAAAAAATCATTTATCTACCACCATAGTAAAAAGTTAGCAATTGCATTTGGTTTGTTAAACATGGCCCTTGGTACAACTATTAGAGTTGTTAAGAACCTTCGAGTATGTTCTGATTTTCACACTACATCTAAATTCATCTCTAAGATTGTTGGAAGAGAGCATTTCAAGTTTTTGTTTTTGAGCAATCTCTAGGTACACTGCTAGTGGAAGGATCATTAATGAAAAAAGAGATTTCATCTTCAGGTAAGCCTCTTTGGTTGTTCATTTTGAATATATTTTTCCATTTTGGTAAGTATTGTGTTCTTGTGGTAGTCTTTACTATTAAGTTATTAACATTTCCAAAAGAGCATTACCCTCTTATACTTCATTCCTGCTCTAAAATTTTATCCCATGTTTTGTATATGCATTGATTGTAATATCATTGTTTAGTTTAGTAGGAGAAAGATATGTAAATTTCATTCCTTTTACTCTATGTATAGGGCTTGTTTTGTTGAATTCTGAATTTGATAGAGAATCAAAATGTAGTAAAGAAGTGACTATAGATCCTACTTTAAATATTTGATCTAACGATCCCATATGATATTCATGATTTTAAAAAGAAAATGGAACTTATTTCTTTAATAGGCATCTTTCCTCTTGATAATGAATTTTTTGTACAACACTATAGTGAACTTGCAAACAACTACAATTCTAGTGGGAGGAAGCAATAGAATATGACAATTTAGTAGCAAGAATGAAATGCAAGAAGGACACACAAATGATGAAATATTTTCTTAACTTAAGAAACAAAATAGAATGCACTTCAGGGCAATCAAACCTATAGGAACTGCACAAAAAAAAATTTAAGCTACAAAAATGTGAAATTTATAGAGGTCAAACAACGAGAATGAAATGCACTAGTTTTTTCTTTTAATTTCTTTTCTTTTTCTTTTTCTATAGCTAAAATTTGATGTTGAGTCTTAACTTACATTATGTAGCTAACTTTGGTTCTATCTCAAAGTCAATGTCAACCTACAAATCAAAGATGCCATGTATTCTAACTCCAGATCATGACATTTAAGTCCACATTAGATCTATAATATTAAATATGTAGTAGTAAAACAATAATTTTCATTGAAAAAACTTACAGTGCCAACAAGAGCATAGGCAACCACAAGTGGGGGAGAAGCAAGGTAATTTTCATGAGCCAAGGGATGAACACGCCCTTCAAAGTTTCTATTTCCTAGAAGAACAACTACAACAACTATATCTAAAAGAAAGCAATAAATGGTATAAAATGATTAGAAGAGAAAATAATGTAGCATAAATCTCTAATATGAAAAAAAAGAAAAAGAGCTTTCACCCAACAATAACACAAAGGCAGTCCGAAAACCAAAATTTTGGTATCTAAAGCACTAACAATTATATTTGATAAAATAAAGATGAGAAGGAAGCCTTCTTATGGAGTGACAAAGCTCAAGAAGCTTATGAGAAGCTTAAGAAAGTAATTAGCTCATGCTAATACTTGTTATTCCCAATTTCTCACAACCATTTGTTGTAAATTCTAATGCTTCAAGTGAAGGATTGGAGTTGTGCTAATGCAAATGAGTCATGCTATAACATTTTCAAGAAAAAAGGTGAAAACTTAAAAAAATAACATATTCTATTATGCATGGTGGTCAGAATAGACCACAACAATCTAAAATCCTTGCTTGGCCAAGGTGATTTGAACAATCAACAGCAAGTGATTGTATTTTGGCCTTCATGATTGTCACTACTGTGTTCTCAAGTCATACTTTAAGTCTCACTATGATCACCATACCTACAACCATTCATGCATATGTGTCATAAATCATTTGCCTCTTGTGTCCATTGCCTCTTAGTTGCCCTTATGGTTGTTATACTATCATTTATGTCCTCTATAGACTCTTCTATCATGGGCACGTCATATCCTTCTCATAATTGTCTTACTCCTTTTCTTTTTTAAAGATTTTTTTATTAAATGATTTATGGGCTTGCTTTCTCATGGACTATCACTTCTCTTTTGACTATGTATTATGCTTCAATGGATCTTTTTTCATACTCAATACCATCATCCTCACTTTGAAATAGAGAAAAAAATTGATGTTTAATCAAAGCTTAGGCTGAAAGTCCACTATCTTATGATGGCACTACCTTTTGATGATTGAGACTATTTAATTGTAACAAGCTCTTGCTTGTTATCTTGGAAAAACAGGCTTATAGACTGTTAACATCCTGCTATTGTCTTTCATAGCACTATAGATTTGAAACTATATTCTAATTAGAATTTAGGTATGATCACTATCCTTGCTCTTGAATGCCCTTCCATCTCACTTTCCTTGCTCACTTGACACTAGTCATCTTGTCATTTCTATGAAACAAACCTTTCAAAACTAGATCCACATCACCACTATCATTCTTATATAAACCCTAGGGTTAAGAACATGGGGTGCAATTGTGTCATTCCTCATGAAGATTGGCCTATATATTTTAAACTAACTAACCTCTTTCATGACTATAACTTCATATTAGCCTTCCATTATGCATTTCATATTTCATAGACTCTAGCCCAATTGGATTGACATGGCATGTAATATGATTATTCACTTGTTGCAAACTATTCTTATCTTAGTTTCATGGAGAGAATTCACATTTTGTAGTAAAATATTTTAGTTTGAGAAATGTCATGGGTATGTAAATGGGTGAATTCAAGAAGGTGCAATAGGTTGTAGCATATTTGTTGATAGTAGTCATTTCTCTATCACTCATCATTTTGTGCTCTTTTTTCCCCTCCTCCTCTATGTGCATCCTTGCATGATAAGGGTTATGTTCCCTACAATTTAAATATGTATTTGTTATCTTTACTAATAGTTTGTATTAGGAGATTATCATTATTGGTTTACTGTGTCGAAATATTTTGGTTTCCTAATATCAAGATCTAATTGATATTTTCATGGAATAGTTGAGATATTTTCTCAACTTATTTCTTATTTAAAAGATCTTATCCCTCTATTTGTGGAGGAAGTTTTCCTCTTTAAAGCTATAAGAGTTTTTTATCTTATTAATAAAAAGATAGCAAAATTTGTATTCATTCATTATTTTGTATGAATTGGCTCTCGTGAGTGGAATTTCTCACTTTGTCGAGAAATTCCACATCATTGGTATCAGAGCATTAGAACATGGGCTGTAGCATTCATATTCATGCTTGTAGGACTCAGTTTTAGCTTAAAAATAAAAATATATTTTGTTTCACTCTAATTTGTGTGGACTGCAATGTTTAGAGAGGTACCACGACCTCTACAAAGTATTTTAGAGGGCTTCTAATAACTCATTTTGAAGGAATTTTTGTCTGCTCAAATGGGTATTTTACGGAATTGGATTTCGTTTGCTGGTTCATGAGATATCGTTGATTGAAGTATCATAGCTTTGCCAAAATTTGATCGCACATACGTTGCATTTCGGGGTGAATTTTATCTCTGCAATGTCCACAATGGAGGATGTATCTTATATCAATAGAAAGATATCTCTGATACCTCAAATGGGTCTTTCACGAAATTTAATTTCATATCTTGTAACAAAAGTTACAAATGAATTTGCAGCTAGAGGTCCACCAGCTCTACAACTCCTATGCTTACATCTTAGCTTTTTTTTATTTAATTCTATCATTATCTTTTGCTGCTCTGACAATATTTTCTGATGTAAAACTTGAAATTAGAGTTTGAGAACTAATGTTTGGCATAATCCACCAACATTTTGGGCTTCTTTGTAATATTACTTCCAGTAGTAATTTTGCCCACTACTCAGGCATTTTCCTTACAAGTTTGCTTTGGTATCCATGATTCTGGGAGTATATTTGTCTTTTTGATAGTTACTTATGGTTTGAAAGTCCCCATGCCATATTCTTGTTGAAGTAAATTCTACTTCAATTAGCCTCATCATTTGGATCACCGCATTGTGTATGGTGTTAAAGCCATTTAGCAGCTTGTTTGCTGGGAAAATTTCAATTGATTTTGAGCATGGATTTAGGTTCCAAGTTTTTGAATCACCAGTTTCGTCAAACATCTATGCCATCAGCAGCATCAACTACATCAGCATTATTTTCCTTCTCCCATGACAACATTGGAGGCCAATGCTTCTATGGTTGGGAGGAATGATAAGGATTATGTTCCCTATAATTTAAATATGTATTTGTTATCTTTACTAATAGTTCTGCATTTTCAAAGATTAGGTATTTTGCTTCCATAAAATTTTATAGAAGCATAAATTTTTTATCTTATTTTTCTCAGCACTAATCTATGCAGTTTGGAATTATAATTTTAAAGCCCATCTAGATTTATAATTTGACTAAAACTGAAACAGCTACCTGCACCCGTAAATCCCCAAAGATCATAATACAACATTTTTGTACTTTCACTTTTTTTCCTAAATTTATGTAGTTGTCAACCTCTAGAGAGGAAATAAACTTCATAAAATAACTTCAGGAATTTGATTGAACAATTGAAAGGAAATGTATTTATCTTATTATTCCCAAAAGAAAACAAGTAACTCTTATTAGCTCTTTCTAACAAAATTACATGTATTTTTAGGCATAGCTTGTTACTAAGTAATTAATTTGTGGAGCAGCACACCAACTCATGATTCCCCATGTTTGTTTCCTCATAAGCAGAAGCTCTGAAAGAGAATCATTGTTATGTATATAGTTTATAAATCTACAATATAAGCACTTTCACCAATCAACACTCAAAGAAGCATGTCTGCTTCTTTGACACATTGTAAAATAAATTCAAAGAGAAGCTACTCACAGTCAATTGTGTTCTCCATTCTCTTGCATTTTCAACCCTCTCAACCATTTTCTCATCTGCACTTCGGGATATGAACTGTTGTTCCAAGTTGCAAATTTTTTTGTCCATTTGATATGTTTCAATGTAGCGACAACGCTGCACAAGGTTTGGAATTTCAATGGAATCAACAATATAATCTTTAATAACTTGAAATTATTTTATTTTAAAGAAAACACCATAATCTCAAAAGAGAACACAAAACCAGTAATAGAGAAAGTGTTCACCAACATCTCAATCAAATTATCATGTTAGTTAACATGACCAGAGAAAAGATCTGATTAATTCCTTAATTCACTAAAATCCCATGCAAATTGGAAGACACTTAAAGTGACTAAAGACAGCAAAGAATCATACTAAAAATTTTCAGAAATGAAACAAATGTCCAATTGAAAATGCAATGCAATCAAGGTGCAATGGTTTTTTACAAGAACTTCGACTTATATAGCCTTTGGCCTACTGCTATACATGTTAATCAGCTATCAGTCCTGAACCTTAAGATGCCATTCATTCTGAAGAAATGAAAAACAATTGCAGTAATACAAAAAGCCAGCATTCAATATATCCATGTGATCAGTGAACTCTCCAGCAGATCACTTTGCTAGAGCCCAAAAGTGAATTACCCTTCTAAAGCTGTGCCTACACCTAATTCTACAATTGCAATTGCTTGTTCATGTTTAAGAAGACCATTAAATATTTTTGAGTTGAGACCAAAATTCATCAAGAATAAAAACTAGAACTAAGTTATGCTGCTTAAAAGTTCATATAAA
Organism: Sequoiadendron giganteum; assembly: GCA_007115665.2. NCBI lineage: Eukaryota > Viridiplantae > Streptophyta > Pinopsida > Cupressales > Cupressaceae > Sequoiadendron > Sequoiadendron giganteum. The sequence continues at coordinate 84,080,643 of CM021105.1, forward strand.
TTATGTGATTCTTCTTTCTAAAACATTGAAGACTTGAAGCCTATACCCGAAAGCGAAAACACCACTATTTATAGCACCAAGTTCTTCCAGCATAAAGCAAATTTGATATACTTCAATGTAGCGACAACTCTGAACTAGTTTGGAAAATCAATGGAATCTACAAATATAACCAGAAATAACTTTAAGTAATTAATTTTAAAGAAAACACCATAAGATAGAAAGGGAACACAAAATGGGTAATCCAGAAGTGTTTGCAAACATTTCAATCAAATTATCATTTGTGTTTACATTACAATAGGATAGACTAATCAATCCCTTAATTCACTAAAATATCATGCATATATGACAATGCTCAAAATGACCAAAGACTGCAAAGACAAGCCAAATTAAAAAACTTCAGAATTCAAACTGATTCTAAATAGAGATTCATTGCAATCAGATTTGATGCAAGAGTTTCTTAAGAGGACTTTAACTTATATATCCTTGACCCTAGTGTCATATAGCTAACCAGATATCAATCATGAACCTCACAACCTAGCCACTGCCATTTATTCCAAAGAAAATAAAAGAATAGAAAAGAAATTGCTGCAATAGAAATGTCCAGTATTCAATGTATTTGTGTGATTTGTCGACTCTCCAGCCAAAGACTTGCTAGTGTCAAAAGGTGTCATGTTGAATCTGACCCTAAAACCTTTTGAGTAGAGACCAAAGTTCATTAAGAATACAAATAGAATTCAAACATGCTGCTTACAAGATAATATTATCAGATTCTCCTTACCAAAACTTTAAAGGCTTTAATCCTATAGAGAAATGCACAAAATCCACCATTTATTGCACCAAGTTCTTGTAGTCTAAAGCAAGTATGATATGAATAACTGTAGAAACAATGCTGTACAATTTGGAATTTCAAGTGAAATTTACAAATATAACCTCATATATCTTGAAAGTACTTTATTTTAAAGAAAACAACATTATATCAAAAGAGAACACAAAACCAGAAATGGGGAAGTGTTTGCAAAGTGGAAAAATCTCATCAAATTATCATGTTAGTTTAAAAAAAAACAAAATGGAACTATTTAATCCCCCATATTTTGATAAAATCTCATACAAATGTGACAATGTTCAAAGCGACTAAAGATTGGGAAGATAAGCCAAATTAAAAACTTCAGAATTGAAATTGATGCCAAAATAAAAAATACATTGCAATCAGGTTAGTGCAACAGTTTGTTAGGAAAACCTCAACTTATATACCTTTGGCCCTAATGCCAAGCATGTCAATTATCTATCAATAATGAACCTTAATTCTAGCCATTATCATTTACTAATTTAATTCCAAAGAAAAGAAAATAAATTGCTGCAATGGGAACAAACAACACTCAACGTTGATGCTCAATTTGAATCATACCCCTGTTAAAAAAAAATCAACCAACACCTAATGTTTCAAGACCAAGATGATAGATAAAACAATATTATTCAATACAATAAATGCAAAGAAACATGCATAAATTCATGATACCTACACTATGCCAACACTATACAATAAATGCAAGTGAGCACATATATAGGATATGTGAGAGGGAAGAGGTGGCAAAAACAAACAATTGAAAGTGTAACTCCCATACAAGATGTCAGCAACTAATCCCCCAAGACTCGCTCTGAAACAAGCCAAATCAAGCAAAACCAAGGTTTAAGGAAATACATAACAAACTCGGAAAATGCAAAAAGAAAAACTATACCAACACCCACCTTAAGAACAACTTCGGTGGGTGAAAAATGAGTCTCAACAAATGCGTAGCCATGATAGGTGCCCATTTACAAAATATTTCCCTCATCAAGAAAACAAGCCTCCCAAAACAGAATAGCCTACTGATATCCCTGCAAGATTAATGCCCCCGCATAGAAGAGAGAAAGTAGGCACAAATGGTCTCATAACAAGTGTTAAAGTAGGTCTCTTGATATCAAACAATGCATCCTTCTTCAGGAAGAAAGAAACCTTGTGCTGAAAATCTGTTGTATTCCAACTTCAAAGGTGGAATGAGGAGAGGAAACAAGATCTCTTAAAAATGTTAATCTATACCCTTGTTAGTGCTGAGATGTGCAACTATCTAATCCATTATTCCATCAAAACAGGTCCCATCCCAAAAGAAAGGCCATTTCCAAGACAAGGACCTTCATGGCAATGAAGCAATGGAAAGCAAGAACAGTGATATGAAACATCAGGATCACTGTCATAAAGGATGAAGATCAGCTTACCATGTAATATTAACACAATGGAGGGTCCAAAAATAGTGGCATTTATGTCACAAAGGGATAATGGCTGTTGAAGCCTAATAATAGTGATTTTCAATGAACAACACCAAGCTTGATAACAGTGATATGAAAGAGTTGGAAACACTATTATAGTTAACTGTTATAATAATTCAGATCCAAGTGATTACATGATAAGCTGATTATGAGTACAAAAATGTCGTGATAGTGATAAGATATGCCAAAACAATGGTTTCCAAAGCACCATGGGCATCAAATGGAGCAACAGTCCATAAGATTAAAGGAATGTTAAAGTTTTTACAGTCATGGGACTGCTGTAGGAGCACTATCACAATAATATGAAATGATAAAACAGTGATCTTAATGCATATAATAATGATTTTCACACAAACATCAGCTCATCCTACGGAACTTTGCACTACTATGAAATTGGCCACAATAGGTGTTGGTTTAACTCCATTGCCTGCATGGAACTTTGCACTACTTCACATAATGGAAACTACAAATTTACCTAACTATCCCACACATTGTTTAAAATTTTAATCATTCCTTTTATTGAACCATGTGCTTTTTATCGGTAAATAAATATTGTACAAAATTACAACAAATAGAATATGAAAGTAGTTCTAAACAAATAAAACAGAGCCCATGAATTGACTGCTACATTTCTTATGCTTATGCTATTTTTATTGTGTGTGTTGGTAACATGAAATCTACAGGGAATGGATCTGCTATATTATTTGAAGTGGGTCCTCAACTCTGCTTCATGATAGCATGGTCAGCAAATGTTGTGTCTATATGCAAGGCCTGCACATTAACTGAAATCACTCACATAGAAAGGTCAAGACGATACCTGCTATTTCTGAATTCAGATTCTAGTGTGTTGCAATAGAGCCAACTTGATGATTTTGCAGCAATGGTGAGTGGCAAACCTTTTTTTTTCATACATAATATTACTCTTTGTTTTTTGTTGGAAGGTACTAGTAGTTTTCGCATTGCTGTGGCCAGTGTATATTGTTAGTAAATGCAAAAAAATGAGATGAGAGAAAATGGCTAGAATTGGCTTACTCCACAATAAGTGGGAGTAGTAATATATAGAATTAGAAGAGTGCACTTACAAATACCATATCAAAAGATAATTCAACAAGCTCATTAAGAGCTGCAATAACTCCAACTACTACAACAACCTTCTTTAATGACTTACACCTAACCACTCTAGAACATGAAGCATGAATCCACTTTATTACATCATTATTATATGCTAATACAGTCCTTAATGCCTAAACTAGAAGGATCTGGAGGTTTAGTCATTAAATTACAACATGTCCTTTGAGATGTGGTCAAACAGGAAGGAATATCTACATGAGCAACCTTCATGACAAGAAGCAGATGAAATACGTTAAAAAAAGAATATACTTAACATGCCCTACTAAAAAGTTATCAATTTGCTTGCCTGTCTTTGGGGAGGATGCTTCTAGCTTGATGAAGTCATCATCGAGATCTCCTTCAACATAACATTGAGGCCTCCAAGGCATAATGGGTGACTGCTGCAGAGACAAGGTCTTGATTGGAGATGAACTTTGTATGGGTTGAACCTTAGCAAAAGTGGAGACACCATCAGTTTTGTGTTGTTGATGCACAGGCAGAAAAGTATCACCCAAAGTTTGACGCATTGGAACGCCCCGTGAACTAGAAGGTACATTTAGCAATGGTGCCACACTATTGGCTTTTGTGTTGAACTCATTGGTTTTATAACTAGACCACAGTTCATCTGATGCAAAATACATAATAGGATTAGTACTTTGTATGCACTACCTAGCCTAATTCCCTGAGGAATTGCTTTATCTTGTTTGACATAAAAAAACAGTGCACTTTGTCCCACGAAATTTATCTAGAATGTTAGGTTTTTTTTTAATCTGGTTTATAAGGAGTAAACTTTTGTTCAATCTTGGAACATACCTAAAATTTTATACCAAAAGCTTCATGCCATTGTTGAGTGCAATTCTTGCATTAACTATCCCATTAACTGCATATGACTTGTTATCACCAAGCAAAATAAAATCCTTGTGAGTATCATCAACGATAAACCTGACATACCCATCCTTTCTATAGGTGAAGTGCTTAGATGTGCCTAAATCAAAGAACTGACAATTGCATTTAACATTGTTTGAAAGAGCCATCAATGCAAACACAGAACTCCTGAACATGGTCTTCCTTAGCTTCATTTTGTTGCTTCTTGTGGGATAGATCGTGTTGTCTCTTGCAGTCATTCTTCACACGCCCAAATTTTTTAAAATAGAAGTAATATACTTTTCTTTGCGGTTGTGAAGATGAATGATGAAAATTGTGGTTTGTACCTTGAGACCATGCTACAAGTGCACTTTTGAACTGCCAAAAGAAAATTTACTTATCTGCTATTTTCATTGTTTCTTCTACGTAAGTATGAGTTGACCTTGTGAAAGGTCAAAGTTTGGCTTTTAGCTAATAGGTTTAGTGACTCTCCAAAGGTCTGATAGGAGGGTGACAACCTGTTGATGATCAGAGTGACCATATCTTCCTCGGTCATTTGTTTGTTGACTGTCGCAAGCTAATCACAAAGATCCTTCATTTTTAGAAGATGTTCTAATAGTGACCCACCCAGATGTAGTTTTACAGAAAACAACAAGTTCTTCAAACACTGGTCCTGGCTTTTCTTGGAGATTTGATAAATGTTTTTTGAACTTTACCATAATGTAAATGCAGATGTGGCATTCCAAATTTAAGGATTAAATCGTTAGACATAGACAACTTGAGCATTAATAAGGCTTCTTGATAACACTTGTAATAGCCATTTGGGTTGGTTGTAGGCTTGGTTTTGCTTCCTAAGCTAATTCCATCACACATTTGATACTCAACAATTGTGAATATTTTGTGACTCCAGATATTATTATTTTTCTCTGTGAGTTTTTATGCTTCTGGTAATACTAAATTTTGAAAATTTCTCATTATAAAAAGAAGAGACTTTTTTTTGAAATCCAAACAACACTTTTAAATTTGACCCTGAAAATTTTCCCAAAATTTTCAAACCCTTATACATATGAAAAACCCCATTTTTTTGAAAACTCTTTCCCATCAAATTTGGAAACCCCCCCTCAATCTAAAATTGTAAACCCCAAAAATTTATAAATAATTTTTCTAAAACAAATCTAGGGAATTATAAATAAAATTAATACCTAAAATTTTTGCCCTAGCTGTGGCTGTAGAACATTATATTTTATGACCTTTCAGAACCTGTTGTGCCATGCCCTAGTGGAAATTTTCTTCTATAAATCTGCCTAAAAATCACTTAGAAAGTTTACAGTAGTTGAAATCCTTGAGCAACTTTTAAACACTGCCATTTTTTTTTCCCTAGATGCGAGTTTTAGATACCCATGCCTCCATAAAATGTGACTAAGAGGCTGTAACCTATAAACTAATCTCAGTCGTTCGATATTTTCCGCCAATTTTGGGGTTGTTTTTTGTGTTTCCCTCCATTTTTTGGGTTCTTTTTCATGTTTCCCTCCAAACTCATTTCGACGAGGGTTTAAGAATATGTGGCAAAGATCCTAATAATAAATATTTTTATATTTTAATAGTTTTATAAATATTATATTATATATATATGATAATAATATATATTATATAATATTATAATATTATTATATAATTTATTATAACATTATATAATATAATATAATATTATATTGGTCCCATGAGGGGGGCTTAAGTTCTGTGGACTATGATTAAATTTGAAAGAAAAGAATAGAGGAGCAATAGTCATTTATTTAGTCATTTTTATTTGTCTGATCAATTATTTAGTTGTGATTTTATCTGATGATCAAACTAGTCACTTATGATAATCAAATTAGTCATTTATTTTCCAAATTCTACTAGTGTTAGTCACGTGACTAAAAGTTTTAGTCACATAGTCATTTATTTGCCAAATTCTACTAGTGGTGTAAAGGAGACTCTGTTATAGGTATGGTTTAAAACTAGTGGGGTTCTATCCAAGGGGGCTTGGTTGAAGGTGGTTTGATCAAACCCTCTTCAATTGGAATCCTTTAAATGGAAATTTTTAAGGATTAAATAATTATATTTTCTAAAAATATATGATTTGCGAAAAAATTAGGATCTCCCAGAAAGTGTAAACCACTATTGTGGTAGCACCCATTGTAATATGTAATTTTTGGACATCCTTAAGTGGGTGGATTTTATTGGTATCATGGATTCTTTTACATTTTTCAATGTTAGAGTTAAAAAACAGATGCCAATTCATATGTTCTTCCAATGTTATTACAATGTGGGTAAATGAACTTAGTGAATATTTGCATTTAAAATTAAAATAAATCTTAGGTTAGAAAACATGTTTATTTTGTTTCTTTAACTCTCCATCATTTGTAGCTTGTGTTTCATTGAGAACCACCTCATCCAAGGGTCATCTAGGGTTCTCTAGGTGGCTTTGGTAGGGTTGGAAAGTGAGGAGCACCTTTTCCCTTCACCCCTAGCTTCATTGGATTTTTTTTCATGCTTCTTGTAGTCTCCTCATCCCTTGAGACTATTCTCCTTCATGGGCTAGTGTGAGTTGAGGTCAGGTGTCCAAGACCTTCTTGGTTCATTGACCATTTTTCTTATTTCAGAGTTTGTATCATTTTGGGGCTGCTTCCCCATAGTTCCTAAGTGCTTGGAATATTATAGGGAAAAAAACCTTGTTGAAATGCACAAGACAACTGATAGGGGGGGTGAATCAATTGTATCAAATCACTTTACCTCTAACCTTAACAAATTCCACTTTTAATCTAGTATGTTATTAGGTGTAAACATGAAATGAAAATAACAGAAAGCAAACACCAGAGACACCAAATTTATGTGGAAAACCCAATGAGGGAAAAACCACAATGAGGATTAACTCACAATATAGTAGTAATGCAATACCAGATACAAAGGCTCACTGCCAGAGGGCTAACTACCTAGATACAAAGGCTCACTTCCAACAAAAGAATCACTATCTAGAAGGAGGCTCACTACCTACAAAAAAAGAAATCGAAAATAAAGATCCACCACAAGGGTTCCACCCATTCGCAGCTTGATCAAATTGTAGACACCATAAGCTCACTACTTTTAGGAATCTAACACATTAAACTACTATTGCCTCAATTCACTCTTGCACACTCTACTTTTCATACTTGTTCACACTTCACCTACTTGAATTATTGATCAATTGATTCACACACAATTCACAAAAAAGTGATTTTCTTTTCTACCATCTTCAACCCTAGAAACATTCTCAAAGGTCAGCTATACAACCTTCAATTTACAAATTCAAATCAGGTCAGCTACTCAACATTCCTGCGGTGGATAAGAATGAGAGAGGACCAATTACATATTTAATTTAGGACCTAAAAAAAATCTTAGATCAATCACATGCTTCCTCAATTCGATGCAAAAACTTAATGTAACATGTAGACATCAGGTCAGCCAAAACCTAATGAAAACATCAATGATCTTTGAAGTATGCACATATCCAACAAGATGATCACATAGGGATCACTCAACATGCTTCACCATAAATTTTACCATTTCTAAGAACACTTCAGGTACATTCGCATCAACTACAACAAACTTCATTTACAAAATACTCTTCAATAATAGATAAGTAGACTAACCAACAACACACAGGAGCTCCGGAGCAGGTCTTTTGGAGCACCAAATCACAAGAACTATTTTCAAAACACAAAAACCATAAAAAAGGATCATTTCCCAGATCCGCAAGATCTGAAACAAAAAACTAGAAGACTATGGAGCCAAAACATTTCTCGTAGTCCATAGATAAACAGTTATGAAAAACTAGTTCACACACCGGGGAAAACATATTTCAATCTCCATTGATCCAAAAGCTAAAAATCAAGATATATTATGGATTAAAGCTCATGAACATAAATACAAATCCACATAGGTATAGGATCAGCAAAGAAGAAATACAAAGCACAATACCAGAGAACACTTAAAACACACTTCAACTCTATTTTCATTATTTCTTAATTTTTCTCAAAAGAACTTGGCAAAAATACAACTACAACTTCATAAATATAGCTCCGTCTACTCTAAAAAATTCTACAATATCTCAACTATACAAGTACCATCTATAATCAACCTGAACTGTGTTGACATCAATGACAACATTAATGACAAAACCACCAAGCACATCCATACTTGCAACAATATCCCCCTTTGTCATTGATGGGAACACATGATGTGAAAAACCATCAAAGACAACATAACATACACAACCTTCAGAGATGAAAACCTTTACAAGCATAAAATTTTCACTTGAATTTTTCTCCCCCTTTGACATTAATGGAAAAGGAAATTTTGCATAGAAACTCTTGCCATATAAAGCTCTGATCACTCCCCCTTAGGAGTGCACCCACATCACATACTGCAACAATGGACTTCTCTACTCCCCCTGAAGAGTAGACCTCAACCAGTAGTCCAGATCAAAGAGTCTGTGAATCAATTGGATTGATACATCTCCATGTGCACTTAGTTCAAAGAAGGAGGGGTAGTAACCCCTAACTTCCCTCTAAGATACTCAAAAAGGTATCCTTCGAAAGGGCCTTAGTGAATATGTTAGCAATCTGTTCCTTGGTAGGTACATATTTAAGTCCAACTTCATTCTGCAATACCTTCTCCCTCAAGAAGTGATACTTGATAGATATGTTCTTTTTCCTAGAATGCATCATTGGATTCTTTGAAATATTTATAGCACTTGTATTGTCATAGAATATAGAGATAGGTTCATCACTCACTTGACCTATGTCCTTCAAAGTTTGCTTCATCCAAAGTACCTATGTACAACAGGATGCTACTGCAATTTACTCTGCTTCTGCAGTGGATAAAGAAAATGAATCTTGTTTCTTACTCAACCATCAAAACTAATCTTCCTCCAAGGAAAAATGCTCCACCACTTGTACTCTTCCAGTCATCTACACAACTAGCGCAATTTGCATTAGTGTAGGCATTCAATTTGAAATCATTATACTTCACATACCATAGTCCAAAATCTAGAGTTCCCTTAAGATATTTGAATATCCTGTTCACAACTATAACATGTGCTTCCTTAGGTTTTCCTTGAAATATTGTAACTAAAACATACTGCATGCATGATATCCGGTCTAGTAGTAGTAATATACAATAGTCCATCAATCATAGATCTATACATGCTCTTATCAAATTTAGCAGATTCATCATCCTTACTTAGCTTACATCTAGTTACCATAGGGGTATAGACCGGTTTGGAGTCATCCATTCTAAACTTCTTTAATAATTCCTTAACATACTTAGATTGTGAAATGAATATCCCTTTTTCAGTTTGATTTACTTGAATTCCAAGGAAGAAATTCAACTCACCAATCATTGACATTTCAAATTATTTTTGCATCTCTTCTATAAATTTATTATACAGTCCATCATTTCCACCAAAGATAATGTCATCAACATATACCACAACTATCAACATTTTTTTTTTATCAACCTTGAAGTAAAGATTGTTGTTTGCAGACCCTTTGCTGAATCCTTCCTTTGTCAAGTATCTATCCAACCTTGCATACCAATCTCTGGTAGCCTGTTTAAATCCATATAGTGCCTTCTTTAACTTGCAAACAATGTCCAGTTTATCCGATAACTAGAAACCTTTCGTTTGCTCCATATATATTTCTTCTAGTTCTCGATTCAGAAATGCAGACTTGACATCCATCTGATACACTTTGAAGTCTTTATGAGTTGAAAATGCCAAGAACATCTGAATGGCCTCCATTCTTGCTAGAGGTGCAAAATTTTCTTCAAAATCTATTCCATCAACTTGTGAATATCCTTTACATACAATTCTTGCTTTATTCCTTTCCACTTCACCATATTCATTCAACTTGTTTCCGAATACCCATTTTTAACCAATTACATTCTTATTTGTAGGTCTAGGGACTAGTTCCCATGTTTCATTCTTCTTTATCTGCTACAATTCTTCTTTCATTTCTTTAACCTAGCTTTCATCATTACATGCTTCACTCACAGTCTTAGGTTCTATCTTAGAAAGTAAACACAAGTTTACCTCAGTCACTTTGCTTCTTGTCTTCACACCTTCACTCATGTATCCAATTATCTGTTCCTCCGAATGATTTCTCTATACATATTTAGGAGTCTTAGATGAAAGTTTTGGAATCTACTCTTCATCACTTTGTTCTTTCTATTCCTTTTCTTCTTATTGTAATTGCCCACAAATAGGATAATTAGGTTCAATTTCACTTATTTCTACTGGTCTATAGATAGCTTCATCAACTTTCACATTAGCACTTTCAATTATTTTCCCCAGTCTTTTATTAAATCATCTATAGACCATGTTGTTATTTGAATATCCAAGAAAAATTCCTTCATCACATCTAGAATCAAACTTTCCAATATTTTCATCATCTCTTTTAATGTAACATCTACGTCCAAATACGTTAAAGTATTTAATAGTAGGAGTCTTACCATTCCATAACTCATAAGGAGGCTTAGTGTTGTTACCTTTGGTCTGAACTTTGTTAAGAATGTAAACATCAGTGTGGATTGCTTCTCTCCAATACACATCAAGAACATTTTCTTCTTTCATCATAGGTCGGGCAACCTCTTCAATAGTCTAGTTTTTCCTTTCCACAACTCCATTCTGCTGAGGGGTTCTAGGAGAAGAATAATGTCTCTTTATGCCATGTTCTTCACAGAATGTGTTAAATTCACCATAAGTCAATTATCCACCTCTATCAGATCTTAAACATTTGATTTTCAGATTTGCCTCATTTTATGTTCTTTCCTTGAATACCTTGAATCTATCAAGAGCCTGAGCTTTCTCTCTAAGAAGAGTAACCCATATCATCCTAGAGTAATACTCAATTAAGAGCATAAAGTCCCTATCACCATTAAGGCTTCTTGTTCTTGCAGGGCCAGAAAGGTCTGTATGAATTAGTTCTAGCATTCTGGTAGATGATTGTTTCTTTCCTTTAAAATCGCTTCTTGTTTGTTTCCCCAACTGAAAAATTTTGCAAATTGAATTTGAAGGCTTTGTGATTTTAGGAAGATCTCTAAAAATTCCCTAGAATTGATCCTGATTAAACTATTGAAATTCACATATCCCATGCTCCGATGCCAGAGCTAACTTTCATTAATATGAGAAATAAAAAACTGACCATCACCTCCTTTAAGTTGATAGATATTTCCTTGAGTTCTTCTTCTAGCTACTACCACAGTTCTAGATCCTTTTCTGATCCCACAAGTGCTATCCAGAAACACAAGCTTAAAAACTTTGCTACACATTTTTCCAACACTTAAAAGATTATTCCTTAAACCCTTAACATAATAGACATCGTCAATACTATGTTTTCCATCAAAACTAATTGTTCCTTTACCAACAATCTTAGCACCAGAGCTATCTCCAAACATAACTATTCCTCTATCATATTTCTCAAGTTTAGTGAACTTACTCTTATCTCCAGTAATATTATTTGAACACCCACTAACAATTACCCAAAAATATTCATCCTATCTAGCATGAAAAACAATCACCAGAGTACCTTATGTCTCATTCTTTTTGCATTTTGGACCAAATTCCTTTTCATATCTTCCATGGTTAGCAGATACAACTTTATTTTCCAGGGCTAAAAATAAACATTCATCTTTATCTTCCTCAAAGTCAGATTCATCATCAAATATTCCTGCATCTTCTTTGACATAATATAATTTCTTGAACTTCCTATCCTTCTTGTCTCTGTGATTATTATTATTATCCTTGCTCTTCTTGTGTGTATCTCTATTAGGACATCTTGATGCATAATGACAAATATTTCCACAACTCAAACACTTAAAGAGAAACTTACCTTTGTATTTACCAATACCTTTCTTCAATCTTCTTATGAAGTTTTCTTCCAACTCTTCTGAATCATCATCATCTGAGTCATCTCCTATCTTTATTGCTTTAAAGGCTATTTCAATCTTCTTCTTATCTCTTGCAAATTTTCTCATCTCGAATGAAATCAAGATACCAAATAGGTGCTCCTTAGTGAATGTATTTGGATCATAAGATTCTTCAATATTAGAGACTTTATCACTATAGTTCTTCAGTAGGGTCATTAAGATATTCTCAATTATATCTTCATCTGACATGGTACCACCTTGATTCTTGATTTTAGTTGCTATAAGTTTGACTCTCTGATAGTAGCTTCCAATATCTTCTCCTTCTTCCATTCTCAGGTTCTCAAATTTTTGCTTAGTAGTTAGTTTCCTTAACAACTGTACTCTATCATTTCCTTCATAAATTTCTTTCAATTTTTCCCATACTTCATGAGTAGTGCCTAGAGAAATAAATTTTGTTCTTTTAGTTTTAGATAGAGCAATGAAGATAACATACCTTGCCTTTTCATTCTCCTCATAAGCTGCAATCTCATCAGCAAAGAAAGGACCATTGGTAGGTACCACATACTTTGTCTCCACAACCTTCCAGGTCTTGAAACCAAGTGAAACCAAAAAACCTCTCATATGTTCTTTCTAGTCACTATAATCAACTCCATCAAAAATAGGGATCTACAACTTGTGTGCCATCTAATCTACCTCAAGTGGTTAAGCTTTTTCCCGAGGAGCTAGAGCTCTGATAACAATTGTTGAAATGCACAAGACAACTATGAGGGGGGGTGTGAATCAGTTGTATCAAATCACTTTACCTCTAACCTTAATCAATTCCACTTTTAATCTAGTCTGTTATTACGTGTAAACATGAAATGCAAATAATAGAAAGAAAACACTAGAGACACTAGATTTATGTGGAAAACCCAATGAGGGAAAAACCATAGTGAGGATTAACTCATAATATAGTAGTAATTCAATACCGGCTTCAAAGGCTCACTACTAGAGGGCTCACTACCCAAATACAAAGGATCATTGCCAACAAAGGACTCACTATCCGGAAGGAGGCTCACTACCTATAGAAAAATAAAAGATAAATTTAAAGATCCACCACAAGGGTTCCACACATTCATAACTTTATTAGATTATAGATACCATCAACTCACTACTTTCAAGAATATAACACATTAAAGTACTATTGCCTCAGTTCGCTCTTTCACACTCTACTTTTCATACTTGTTCACACTTCACCTACTTGAATGATTGATCAATTGATGCACACACAATTCACAACAACATGATTTGATTTTATACCATCTTCAACCCTAGAAAAATTCTCCAAGGTCGTCTATACAACCTTCAATTTAAAAATTCATATTAGGTCAGCTACTCAACATTCCCACGGTGGATAAGAATGAGAGAGGACCATTACATATTTAATTTAGGACCCAAAGAACATCTTGGATCAATCACATGCTTTCTCAATTTGATCCAAAAACTTAATGTAACATGTAGACACCAGGTCGGCTAAACCTAATGAAAAAACTAATGATCTTTGAAGTACGTGTATCTCCAACAAGATGATCACACAAGGATCACTCAACACGCTTCACAAGACATTTTACCATTTATGAGAACACTTCAGGTACATCCACAACAACTACAACAAACTTCATTTATAGAATACTCTTCAACAGTCCAGCCAGACCAACTAGCAACACATAAGAGCTTTGGAGCCAGTCTTCCAGAGCACCAAATCACAAGCACGTTTGTCAAAACATAAAAACCATAAAAAAAATTTATTTCCCAGATCCACAAGATCTGAAACCAAAAATGAGAAGACTGTGGAGCCAAATAATTTCTCCTAGTCCACAGATAAATAGTTATGACAAACCAGTTCAGACACCGGTGAACACATCTTTCAATCTCCATCGATCCAGAAGCTAAAACTCAAGATATATTATCCATTGAAGCTCATGAATATAACTAAAAATCTACATAGGCATATGATCAACATAGAGTAAATGCAACGAACAATACCAGAGCACACTTAGTACACATTTCAACACTGCTTTCATTATTTCTCAATTTTTCTCAAAAGAACTTGGCAAAAACACAACTACAACTTCATAAATATAGCTTCATGTACTCTAAACACTTCTACAATATCTCAACTATACAAGGACCATCTGCAATCAACCTAAACTATGTTGAAATCAATAACAACATTAATGACAACACCACCAAACACATCCATACTTGCAACAACCCTAGCTTTAATTTTATCACTAGCTAGAACTTTCATACTAGAATAAGACTACAAAGCTTGGGAGGGACTATAGTTCCTGATAGGTACTCCAATGCTAGAACAAGACTCCAACACTAGACTAGGAATCTAGCACTAGACTTGGAAACTTGAGCATTTATGCTAGTGTCCTCTTTGGGTGCTAGTTTCCTACAAGTCCTTGTTTCATCATTTCATTGTTCGGATTGTTAGAGGGTTTGTACATCTTCACTTGGAAACCTCTTGTGAAACTTTTCCCTTGAATTTAGGGGTCATTTCTTGGTGTGTATTAGAGGTTGATAATTCCCTCATCCTACCTTTGTGTGGTGTTGCAAGAGAACATAGTCATGGGTTAGTACTCGATCATTGTTTAGGTGTCATTTCCCCTCTTGTTTGTTCATCATGGTGACTCATCACACAATTGTGAAGTTTTTCACTAGTCCCACCTTGCTTGTAAAAATGGTGAAGGTGATAATGTTGCTTGTTCCATTGTGCTTTTGTGTTCTACATGACACTTGTATGGACAGTGTTGTGCCAATACAACATGTTATTGCTGTGTCTTATTGTCATCATGGTTGTTTCATTTTTTTATTAGGTAAAGGTGTGTTAGCTTGGGGTATTTCAAAATATGAGAAAAGATGATGTTTGAGAACTACAAATACTCGTGTTGATTGATTTTAACTGATTTTGGTCCTTGTCCCATTACCAAAAATATTAATTGGGGTCATCCAACAAACCACTTATGTTTTTCATTTTCAATGTAAAACTTGTTTGATGACCATGAAAGTGGAATTGGAGACTCATGATAGAATACAAACATCCACACCTTTTCCAAAATGGATAAATTATCATATTTTAACGAGGCTCTATAAACCTGTTCAAAAATATGAAAATATTACAATGAACCTCAAAACTCATTAGTAAACCACAAAAATAGGTTCAAAACCTTCCTATAATTACTTAGAAGTTTTGGCAAATGGATTATGAAAATATCTCTATATCTTGAGATATTAATGCTTGTATCTCTATGGAATTTTGCCACCATGGGGCCTAAAAACAACGTTTTTCACCAACTTGAGGATCATTTTGCATTAGAAATGAGGCCAAAATATAGGTTCCAGAAAAATGCTATTGTTGCAATGAGAAATCATAATTCCAAGCTATAGATGAAAAAATTCTTGCTAAGATTCTGAGGTACATATGCATATGTCAATATGGCATGGTCTACAAAGATGACGAAATGAGATTATATGAGTAGTGGAGCTGCCAAGTGAAAGAAAATTTCTTTTGGGATTTGACATCCCTATGATTATCCATTAGAATAATAGAATGGCCAAATATATTTGATTGGACAAGATGAATGAGAAATCCTTGGACTCATGTCTTACTAGGCATGCCAAAAATTATCGATGTCCATGATCATACTCTGACTAAAATATTTTCATGGAAAGCTTGGAAGTGTGGGATGCAACTCATTGAACAATCTTTGGCATTAAGAATCTAACTCTTCATTTGATTTTCAATAAGCTTTTAAAGTTACTTTGCATGAACAAGGGAAATGGAAGAACTCATAATGAAACTATACTTTAACATGAAACAAGACTATTTTAGTTACATAAGACTACTTGCACATGACTCAGTAGTCAATAGAACAATCAGAAATGACTACAATAATGAAGGGTAAGAAATAATTTTTACACATTCTTTTATCTACAAAAATTAAGAAATTGTTTAAAAGAATCAATCAATCTTAAGTACATAAATAAGGATTGTAAATGCAAATACGAGAAAAAAATTCTAGACAAAACTTAAATAAACATAAGAAAAAAATTGAATAACAAATATAGAAGATAAAAATGTACATTACCAGTAATCTAAATAATAAAAGAAATATCTGCCTAAAGTCTTAGATATTTAAATTCCTATACAAAAACGGTAAAGATATTTTCCATAAGTCTCACTTCTTTAGTCAAATAACCAAGCATACCGTATATAGAATACCTTTAAAAGGGCAAGAAAGAAAAGAGAGATAAGACCAGAGATAAATAGAAAAAGAAATAAATGCTCAGAACTTTTCATTTAATTTTTGTAAGTCCTGTTAAAGTACCTTTGTCATATGATGTCACTACTGCTATGAAACTGCACATAACTGTTCATTATTGTTGCAACTCACGCAATATCACTATAGAACACTCTCTCCATAGTAAATTAGTTGTAATGTAATGGAGTTCTTGTTATACCAAATTCGCATTGTCCAAAATTGGTTTTAGTTTCAACCCTGCTTCTTTTCAAATTGTCTAAGATCGATGAATGTTTATGATACAGTAAAGTTTACGGTGAACAAAGTGACTTCTGGTGGAATCAAAATCTGTGTGTCTAAAGCCGACTGGTTACGATACCCACTTCCAACCCACGAGTCGCTGCCTGGTCCTTGTCATCTTTATATGGTCCAACAAAGCTTGACTGGGATCTGAAAGGCCATCGAATTAATCGAATATTTTTACAACTAGAACACATGAAACGTTACGTTATTTCAATATGGTAATGAAATAAGATAACTCCAAAAGAGGCCACCCTTACAAGCCATGCCCTGGTTGAAATTCGTAAGCTGAGCATATGCACTTGAAGACCACGCAATCCACTGCAACAAGGGAGGATGGTAGAATAGACGGCCCCACACATGTCGACCAGAAAATGAATTATTCAAACCCAGCTCGTGACTACTATGGAACTTAATATAAATAGAGTACAAATGGAAGCTGAAAACAATAGAGATAGTCTTGTTTTCCATCTGTGGAGAAGTATTAGTGAGCAATGGCGATTAAGGCTGGTAGAGTTCTGCATTTTTGTTTAGTGTGGCTTCTAATCTGTGCCACATTGCAGAAAACTGCAGATTGCCAGGGCTGGAAGAAAGTTCTTCCACAGCCCTGTAAGAATTTGGTGTTGTATTTTCATGATATAATCTACAATGGAGAAAATGCTGAGAACGCCACGTCTGCATTGATAGCAGCGCCGCAAGGGGCTAACCTCACCATTTTGACTGAACATAATCATTTTGGAGATTTGGCTGTGTTTGACGACCCCATTACGGTAGACAATAATCTTTACTCTCCACTCGTGGGAAGAGCGCAGGGATTTTATCTGTATGACATGAAGAATTTCTTCAGTGCATGGCTTGGTTTCACATTTGTGTTGAATAGCACAGATTATAAAGGCACCATCACATTCGCTGGAGCAGATCCAGCGCTTAAGCAGAGATATATTTCTGTGGTTGGAGGGACTGGTGATTTCTTAATGGCGAGAGGAATTGCAACTCTTTCTACTGATTCCGTCGAGGGAGACGTTTATTTCCGCCTGCGAGTGAATATCACGCTCTATGAATGTTACTGAAACGTAACGTAACTTCACACAACATGCATTTCCACCTTTTATGTTTTGTCTGCTTTTAGCAAATAATTTTTGATTTCATTTCCCTTCAATCACAAGATTTGGAGACTATGAAATGTAGACCGAAAGATTTTCGTCTTCGTGTCTTTCCAATAACCAGATTTGAAGATTGCAATCTATAAACCTCCCAATGTCCATTGGAAGTGAATGATGGAGACGTACTGAGCAGAGCTTTAGTTTAATAAAAAATATGAGATTTCCACAGTTTATTTTAGCAGATTTGATAGATTCTGGTTTAAAAATGTCTTATTGTTTTTGTGTGATTCATGGTATCAGAATTATAGTTTGTTTGTTAAGTTCTTTCAAATGATTTAAAACTGTGCAATAGTTTTTGTATTGATTATATTAGATTTTAAATTTGTATAAGTTAAGTAGAATTTACCCTAGATAATTTTTTTAATATCATTTATGTGTAAATTTTTGATTAATATAATAAGATATATGTATAGTATAAAAGGGTTGTCGATTTGTAATATTTTTACAGATATTATAGAATGGTTGATAAGAACAAATAGTTTTAAAAAAAAATTTAGTCAATACTCTTATATTATTTACGTCTTTAAACCATTTAAGATCACTTAGGTGTTACTACTTTTTAAGAATTTTATTCATGTGATCATTATTTTATTAAAATGTGTATTAATTTTATAAATTGTAAGAAATCATAGACTTTCCTATTTTCTTATTTAAATCGATCATCACCCATTGAATGCAATTGAATTTTTAATAATCATTTATTATCACAATCGACTCATATACATTGCAACATGCCTATAGCACAAACATTCATTATGGAATGGTTGACCAGGACATTCAATAAACAAGCATAACATATATTAATGTTTATGGCCTTCCAACTTATGTAGATCTAAAGCCCATAACATTTTAGCTATGATTTGTATACTCTCATTAATATCTCATGTGACACCTACATATTTATCTTAGATTCTCAACAATTAACGACTATAAAAGCATCAAGTAATTGATACTTTTCAATGACAAATTTTTTATTTTATTTTATTTGTATCATTAGTAATCAAACTTTAAATGTAGTTTGTCTAATGAGCTTGATTTAAGGGAAATATCCCACCAAGATTTACCTTTGATTTGCATCTATTCTTGTCATTCTAGTTTTAGAAAATATTTGTTACGGTTAGATAAGAGACTAAAAATGTTGATATAGCTCAATTTATAATAAGATTTTTTAAAAGGGTTGAAACCCAAATAGGTAAAGGTTTTCACAACATATACAAATATACTAACATGTGTATGATCATATATCTTCGATCTATTAAGAAAATAATATGTCATTAATTTTATTAATCATAGTTATTAATAATATGAATACAAGTTTGAGATAATCCTAAACCACCTCAAAGGAAATATGGAATTCTTAGCTAACTACCAACACATCTAGAAGGCATACCGACTGCATGATACACACTAATTTTGTACAATTATACTTAGATATAAGTAGGATTAGAAGAGAATGTAAGAGAGAAGGGAGACAAGATAGAGAAGAAAGTTAGATATAAACAATGAATAAGATAATGTAAGATCAAGCGACAAAGAAGGATTTATCTATAATTGAATATTGTATTACAAATAAATATGATAAGATCTGAAAATATGATATACCACATGTTTATCTAATTTATATTTAAGGTCTTGTGATATATGATGTATATGTGTACATGCCAATATAGTTAATTTTTATGCTCTATTCTATCACAAAATTCTAGAATCCACTTCATAAGCTTCAAACTTCATATTTTTACTCCAAATAAACTTAAGCTTAGATCATAGATCTATGCCCCATTGTTCCTAACAATATCCAAGATTTTTTTTTATAAATTTATGATGTGATAGGGATACAAAAACTTATTTAGTCTTACCTAAAAAGACAATGTAATTTATATTGCATTATTTTATTTAGCATGTTATGTATCTAGCTTCATAGATAATATAATCAATTGGACACATCATATTAAATATGATAGTGGAAGAGAAGCCACATTGTGTATTTAGAGAAATTTTTATATGTACTTCTCTTAACTCACAAATAATATGGATGACCTAACTCCAAAACATCTAAACTTAGTAAAATAAATTATCTTTATACTCATCATAATATCTTTCAAGCACTGATGATGCAAGACCATTTAGGTCCACGGGCATTCTTGCTCAACCAAAAAGTAAATAAATTTCAATTGAGTTCAATTGCTTTTGGTTTTGGTAGTGTAGTTTGGTTAGTTCCTTTAGGAGGATCTTTAGAAATAATTTAGAAAATATAATGATGTCATCTTGTAGAGGATATTTATGGATCTCTATAGGTCCAATTTGATGAAGAGTAAACAAGTTTTTATCAAAGTTATGGTTTTGTGGGTTTTGGGTCTATTATTGGTTAATAATTTTGGGGTTGATACTAAACTTGGCTTACATGGATGTTTTGTTTTCTTTGGGATTTTGTAGATATTTGTTACTTTAAACAACCCATTTTCAACAAGTTCTAATATTTTGGACCAGTTTTGATATCTTTGTTGTAATGACTGATAGCTAAATGTTTGTTCCCATTTGTGAAAAATATTATTAATGTGAACTAGATTCCATGTAACAACCAACAATTTCTCTACACAACTAATTTTTATAAATTCTTCCACATAGTAAGAACTTTAGTCATCTAGCCTACAAGAATTAATTGTTCATCAGCCTCTTGCAAGAATTCTATATCTAACATAAGTTTTTTGGTCTCTCATGGTTATCTAAACCTTGTAGGTATAATAAAGTGAATAAAACATTGACAAGTTAACAAACTAGTTCAAATGAATAATTCCACCAAATGAATCATCAAGACATTAGTTTACATAAATTTTCATTTGTCATCAATTTATTTTATGAGGCATATGTAATTAATATTGTAACCATAACAAACTACACATTTCAAATGGATTGCTTAATATTGTCACCTGGAATCTCGAGACAATGTATTACATCACCTACATATTCACCAATACTATTAAAACAACATTATGTATCAAGAAATGTTTAGCCAACATCATTAAATGTTTGCTGCCCGTGAGGACACTTTTTGCAAATTAAAATTTACAAATAATTGCTTATGAGGACCCATTTCGCCAATATTAATTTTTAAAAAATTTTCAGGACACATTTTTCTAGTTAATATGACACCTCCATGCTAATCATAGGGCCATAATCACTTTGAAAATTAAAACATATGTGTTCCATCGAGGTTTGATTCATCCAAAATTTAAATGTATCATTGTATAATCATGTAGGATTAGCCGATTTTTTTGTATACCATTTAAAAATCCTATGGAATTCACCAAATATGGATTGATATAAATATAATTGAAACTCTAATTTATTCTTACACCTTTTGTTCAGTCTTGAACTTGTGAGCTCTCAATTTAGAAATTGCACTTGGGATCATAGGAAAGTTACAAACTTACAACTATAGGAATTCTTGCATAATGAATAGTAAGTTAGTGAAAACCTAAAGGTAAGTGATCATTTCTTCATAGTGTTATAAGCTTTTTTTAATCTCTTTTCCATTCTTTCTTCAATCGTAAAGATGAAATTGAGTAGGGAATGAGATCTATATTCTATGTCCTTAAACAAGAACACATTTTTTTAAGCTTTTATTCAAAGTGAGAGATCAAGATGTTGAGAAGAAAGTGCAACAAGGGTAAGAATCCTTAGGGTGGTGAAGGGACTGGGAGGCCATCCAAATGCCCAAAAAATAGAGTTACCATAACATCTTACTTTGGAATTGGAAATGTTTATGATCCATTAGATCAAGATGGAGCTACATCACCAACTCTTGCACTAAATTTAGATCAAGAATACATTTACAATACCTCACTGGAAGATAATAATGAGTTAATTGAGTTAGACGAGGATAAAAATACCATAGAAGATGTTCCAAGGGATACCTTGGTTAGCCAGAATGAGATAATTGACTTGGATAAAAATATTGGCACTGTAGATGATGTTGTTAGCAAGAAAATAAAATATAAATAAAATGGGGTACAAGTGGGATATGACAAGGAATTTTTAGATTTATTAGGTGTCAAATTACACATTCATTGAGCCAGTGGAGAATGAAAACAAAGATGAACCTCAAACAAAATGCAAGTGTAAGATTTTTATTTGGAAATATAAAAGAGACAAGAAGCTGCAACTAAAGCTTGACACTATAGAAAAGAATATTAGTAAAGATTATGAAAAATAAATCATAGATGGAAAGGAAAAATCAGTAGTAAGATGGAAGTCAAAGGAAGAATTTCTTCATGTTAAGTATTCCCTAGAATATGATGAGAATATTCAAAGAATGGAAAAGATTGCTACATGTGGAGGTACAAGTGAAGCACAATTTGGAAAGGTAATGGACGGATAAAAACTAGAAAAAATATTCAAATGAGTGTTGTTTGTCATATTTTGTCGATAGGGTGTCCTATGAAAAACTACCTAGAATATAATTTATTCTTTTATGGGTGTTCCTAACTTTCCTAGTGCACATTGGTTAATAAATGCTAGATGGGAATGGGCAAGTTGTCTTGGTGCGACGTAAAAGTAAGATTTACAGGAGAAAATAAAAGAGTCAAACTTCATTACATTATCTTTAGATGAAGTTACTATGGTAGATAATCATTATTGGGCATGTATGCATGTGTATACAGTACACCAACATGTCTCCCAAACTCATCTTCTCCGTGCTCATAAAATTAAGGATAGTTCAACATCACAAAATCTATTTGAAATAGTTAATAAATCTTTGAATTAAATTGGAGGTATGGATGACATGAAAATTATGATTTCTACACATACTTCTATTCAAGTCCCAAACATTTTGTGGAATTTTAAAATTTTGTTGAAAGAATAACAAGAGGAAACAAGCATTTTAAGGATGTTGATACCAGATGGATCTCCTTGCATGGACCAAAAAAATGAGTTTTTTTAGAATATCATTCCTTGATTGGAGTAATGTATGAACATCACAACATAGTAGACAAACCTCCTCACCTCTTACATAGGTTAAGTGATATAGGGACTATAGTGTAGAAAATTGTACTCCCTTCTTGGAGATAGTACAATTTCACACTTACTTTGGACCTATTTTAGTACAATTTTACATTCATAGAATTTAAATCATCATTAATATGCCCTTAAGACCCTTTATTTCAGATCCCAAGGCTTATTTCGACTGAAATCCCAAAAAAATCAACAAATACATTCAATTTTCTAACACCTCGAGATTTTATCACCTCAAAAATATCGGGTGGGATTGATATGCCACCTTGGGCATATGAGTCCCCCTAGGTGGGACCCATACACCACCTTGGGCGTATGAGTCCCATGTGGTCCCTTTTCAGGGTTTGAGCAGGAAATTAAGGTTTCTAATTGAAATTATTGGCTAATGTTGCAATTTGGAATATAATAAATGGTAAATTAGAAAATATTTCCCTAAAACTAAGATTTCAAATCATTATTCTACCTAGTAATTCAAGAGAGCTAAGAAATCCTAGAATTTTAAAGCAAGCGTCTTCAAGAGAGATTTTTAAGTATTCTAGAGCAAGGAGAAAATAAAGTTGAAGTCTTGGAGCAACATTATAGTGCTTTTTCAAGTCTTCAAGCTCACTTTCAATTCAAGATCTAACATTGTCAAGGATTGATGATGGTTTCCTATGGAGAATCATGATGGATTCTAGGTTTGGGAGATGCAACTAGTCATCAAACCAAACCTAATGACTTGTTTACTAAATGATTCCATCCTCCATTTTTATTCTAATTTCTATATAAAGGAAGGCACATGCATCATTGTGGCTTATCAGGTGATTAGAGATCTACCAAAGTGATTTATCATCTTTATGTTTCATTCATGCATCCTATTCTAACACATTAGAGTACGGTTTCATTTCACTTTAGATCTCTTAATCTTAGTTGCAATTAAGATTAGGAATTTCAGACACATTTCCTTTCAAGATCTATTCTTTCTATCAAGGTTTAATTATCAAAGTAAGGGTTTGACCAAGGAAAACCCCCATAATCAAATCAACACAATATTTTGTTTTGCAGGTTTTAGCAGGTTTAGATCCGAAGTGGAGTTGTGAAAACATAGGAAGGAAGTGAAGCTATAGGAACAACTTCATATCCAAACTTTTAAAAAAGGAAGAACATGACTAATATCCGCTTGTGGCATATAAGTTATGGTATGGCACTTTTTCTAGATTTTAGAGGATTCAGACTTGTCATTGTGAGAGTCTAGTTTTTGCCTCGAAACCCTAAACTGGGACTAAATCACCCAGCCTAGTGTATGAGTCCTAGTGTGCTTCAAAATTCATAATTTCAGGATTACAGACCTTATTTCAAGTATCTTCAATTTTCTAGGTGCACCTCTATTCACTCTCAGTTTATTATTCAGATTTTGAGTTTGATTTCCTAGGTTACATAGCTAGATTTGCATATCATTTACATTTATTTCTTTCTAAGAATTTGCTTAATGGTGAACCCCTTTTTGTCCTTAATCACACCCAAGGAGACCTCTTAGTAGTCCTGATCTCAAGGGTTTCCTTGAATGAACTAAAGTGAAATAGGGTCCCCTAAGTTGTCTATCTCCTAAAAGGTGGGCACACCCTATTTCCTTGTGTTTATTTTGGTGAACCTAGCCTTTGGACACCTTATCTCTAATTTGGAGTGCATCATAGTCCTAGATCTAGCTTACATTAGCTTTGCATTAGGTTAGATTGCATTAGTTAATTTGCATTTAGGGCTTCTAAATCTTGCATTAGTGAAAATGCATATAGGTTGTATTTTTGCATCTTGCATCATTGAATTTCATTTGAAAGCTATAATTGCACATATTCTAGATTTCATACAAGCTAGAAAACTTAACATTCACTTAGAATTTTTTGAATTTAGTGTTAAAACCCTAATCTGGAAGTCATTCACCCCTCTGGGCGATTTAGTCATGGTATAGGTTCTTTTACTTGATTTTTGGGAATTCTGTGTTGATTATTTTTTAGCATTTGAACCCTTCAAAAACCCTAATTGGGACTCATACACCCCTCTAGGTGATTTAGTCCCATGTCAGACCTGAAACTACATTTTACATCATTAAAAAACTTATTTTTGTGTTTTAGTTTTCTGTTATTAGATTTTTGTTTTAGTTTACTCAGTTTCCATTTCATGCATTTCATTAAATCTATCTTAATTTACTTTCATTTCAATTGTGGATAAAATTAGATCACTGTACTTTTCATTTCTATCATTAGTTCATAGTTTGATAAGATTAGATTACATTTTACATTCATTGGAAAACAAAACCAAAATGAGGGGAGGATTGAATAAGGTGGTATAAGGATATTTTAGCAGGAGTGTTCTTAAGTTGTTCAACGAGATCATATTTCTTTCCACTTTGTGAAGGAAAATGAGGAGGACCTAGTAAGATAGGGTTAGGAAATGGGAAGGATGTTGAAGGTGTTTGTCTTGGTTGTGGATTTTTTCTAGTGTTATATGCATGAGCAACAATATTATAACTTGACTATTGCTAAAAAATATTCTTAGGTGGGTAAATGATAAATTCAGGTTTGTTTTAAGTTTGTGGTCATTGTGAGGGTGAGTAAGGAATTAGAGGATTTTTAGGATGTACCACATGGTATGTAATAGGTCCATTAATCAAGGGGGATCTAACAAACACTTTTGCATTCATAACCTCAGTGGTTTCAATTTGATATCTTTCTATTCAAGGGGAATCTAGTTTCATCTTTTCACCATCATCTAAGGAAGCTAAAATGTTATCATTTGTTTCCAGCATGATATCTTCCCTAGTAGCATAGTTTCTAGGAGAATTAAAAACTAGATTTTCATGACATTCAAAGGTTGGTTCTTCTAAAATGACTTCATCACAAGTAAGGAAGTTATCCATGTTTGGATTGTCTTACACATCAATGATGCCATTATCTTGTTAAATAATGTTTTCCCTAGGGGAAGAGAGGCACATAAGATTTTCATTACTCTCATCAATTTATCTTCTTCACAACTAGGAGAAGAAAATGAAACAAAGAAAATAGGTGTTCCACCTTTTGGTAGGTGGAACACAAACTATGGTGTTTAGGGACCTAGACCTAGTTCCTTCAAGTTTCATTCAAGGAAAACCTAGAGATCTCAATCCAAGGATGTAAAGGGGAAAGATATATACAATAGGGGTGCCCTAGGGTATGATTAGAGACATAAAAGGGGTTCACCACCAAGCTAGGGCTTATAAAGAAAAGAAATGAATGTAGCATGCAAAACCTAATAGATGACCTAGGAAATGAAATTGAAATGTAGAATAACAAACTAAGAATGAGAAGAGGTGCACTTGGAAGAATGATGAGGTTGAAACAAGCTGCAAAACCCTGAAATATTGATCTTTAATGTCCACTGGGACTCATATGCCAGTTTGGGTGATTTAGTCCCAAACTCTAGGGTTTCTGTACCAAACCTAGAATCTATCAAGGACTAATCTGAATCTCTTGAAACCTAGAAAATGGTAGTATTGGGACTCATACACCACAAGTGGTGATTTAGTCCCAATATTAGGGTTTGACTAAAATTTTGGTATTCTTTGGTGGTCTCTTGTAGCTTCCTTCTTGCCAAATCTTCAAGTCAGAAACCATGATTTGCAACCTGTAGCTGAATTTTGATGATCTTGCAATGTACGTGACAATGTCAACATCTTCCTTCAATCTTGTAACTTGGTCTTCAAAGTATCTTTAAGCTCCAAGACACCTAGATTTGCAATCACACATTTAGAGATATATAAAAAATTGTTGATTGTTAGGGAATAGGGGTTTGTCTTGGTCAAGACCCATTTAGGTAATTAAAACTTATGTTGAAACAATGAAATATGAACATGAAACATGAAACATAAATAATGATACCTTGAATGATGTCTTGAGATGCAAATTAGCAATCTAACATGAACTGGCCATGTAGAATGTAGATCTTGATCTTGAATTAGATGTTCAACAATGATTAATATTGGATCTTGGATTCTACATCACAACATTAGCTCAACAACTTTCTTGATGCTTGATGACCTTGACATGGTAATGGATCTTGAATTGCTGCAACAAATTATGAAGAAATCTGCCCTTGAATGCCTTATAAATGCTCTTCAATACTCTATGATGCTCCTTTGAAGTCTTGGAATGCTTAAATATTAATTTCTAGGTGGATATTATGATTCCTTAGGTGAAATAATGATTTTAAGCCTTGTTTATATAGGCATTCCATCTAACTTACCATTTATTAGATCCCAAATGCTGACATGCATGAAATTTGAATTGAAAACCCTGATTTCTCACTCAAAACCCTAAAAGGTGGCCAAATGGGACACATATACCATTTGTGGTGTATACGTCCCATATGGGTGGGACTTATATGCCCAAGGTGGCATATGGGTCCCACTAGGGCTTTTTGGATATAGGAAATGTTTGGGAGTTGAGATATTAAGTATATTTGTTGATTATGTCAAGATCTCAATTCAAATAAGCCTCGAGATGCATAATAAAGGGTTTAAGGGGCCTATTAATGATGATATGAAGGTCATAAATGTAAGAGGGACAAAAAACTAATGTGAAGGCGTAAATAAATACACTTTACAACACTAAATTAAGGAAAAATTAGGTCTATTTAGCTTAAAAGGGCCCTCAACCTAATGTGAATGTGAAAAACACATCCCAACACTAGATCAAGGCAACATTAGGTTCATTTGAATGTTAATAATTCCCAAATTAAGTGTGAAATGTAGAGGGATACATATTTGTAAATTACATGTGGATTTGAAATTAGATTACTATGCTTTCCATTTCTAGCATTAGTTCATAGTTTGATAAGATTAGATTACATTTGGCATTCATTAGAAAACAAAACAAAAACTCCTATAAACCTATGAAACCCTAGGAGAAATCATAGTTATTTTAGTATGTCAAAACCTCTTTTTCTAGGTTAACCTAACTCTCAAGCCTTTTAGTAGTGATGAATTTGACATGTTAGATGAAGCCCTTGAGTATTTCATCTCACAAGGTTCATCCACTAGGGCTTGTTACAAAAAATGAAAACAAAGGGAAGTTAATGTGATCCAACCTCAACTCATCCTATACCCACCTTCAAACAAACCTCAAACTCAAAACAAACCTGTTTTCACCCTTGAGCCACCTACGAGTAATGTTTTATATTAACTAAGTTATAATAACAATGCTCATACATATAACACTAGAAACAATCCACAACCAAGACAAACAACTTCAACATCCTTAACTTTACCTCAACCCACATTTCCTAGTGCTCCTCATTTTCCTTCGCATAGTGGGAAGGAGTACAATCTTGTTGAATACAAATAAAAATGCAACAAGTTGTGGTTCCCTCTAATACAAATGAAAGTGATGTAGCATCTCTAATTAGAGGAATTAATATGGTTAACATAGACATTAATTTTCATCAACATGAGCTACCTCCCTTGGAGATGTGAAAGAAAAATGATCCCTTCATGATAATAGCTATCTTCAATAGGATAGAAATAAAAAGAACCCTTGTTGAAAATGGATTCATCCTCAATGTGTGTAGTGTGACCCTTTTGGATAGACTTGGTGTGGATAAATCAAGAATTGAACCTTATTCCTTATCAATTTGAGGATTTGACAATGTAGGAAAGCAACCTTTTGGTGTGATTACTTTGCCTATTATAGTTGGAAATGATACAATATAAACTCCTATCCATGTTATGCCTCATGATCTTTTATACAATCTTCTTTTAGGAAGACCTTGGATTCATGAGATGCATGCAGTGCCTTCGACTATTCATCGTATCATGAAGTATGTATAGAACAATAAGGTGTACCAAGTTGAAATAGACCCTAAGCTTGAAAGTTGCTTACAAGTTGAAAAATGAACGACAAGTCCTCTAAACACATTAATTCCAACTTTAAACATAGAACCTATGAAATAAGAGAAACAAGAGATGGAAAAAGTGTCAAAGTTATTGGAAGATGATTTGGGTTCTTAAGAGTTCACACCAACATTTATGGGAGAATACAAAATTACAACAAAAGAAACTGAAAAAAAAGAAACCAATGGTAATGCCAACAAAGGAATTGGAAGAAAACTCATAAGAATTTACCTCATGTACTCTAGAATAATACACAATCTATACAATTTTTTTTGATGAGATAGATTATCAACAACCACGAAACCCAAAAGAAATGGAGAAACTTTATGGAAAAGGTTATGAGCTTATGAAAAAAGTTGGTTATAGTGGAAGAGGATGTGGAAGGAATGTATTCCTATAGAGCCTAAAACATAAGAAACAAAAAGTGGTTTGGGGTATTATCCCTCTAAGGTAACACAAGAAATGAAAAGATGCTCCTTAAACATCAACACCATTATGTGTAACCCTAAAAAAACTCTCACATTGAAGCATCTCAAATTGATTGAGACAACTTGTGAAGAATCATTGGAATACTTTGAAGATGATGAAGCCTTAAAATAAATTCCACTTGAGTTTATGATAAACTATTTACTCCTCCCAAAAAGAAATGGGTTACATGTGTTATGATTAGTGCTAAGAAAGAAGATGAAGAAAAGGAAAGTAATGAGAATGATAAGGAAAACAAAGAATACAATCCTGAAATTCTTAAACAAAATACGCTCCCTTTGGGATATACACACAACATACTGATGGATATTAATAATGAGACAGTGATTAAAATAGGAAAGTTCCTTGATGCAGATGAACAAGAAGACCATGCAACTTTACTTCATGAATTTCTCAAACTTTCTTCTTGGACTTATTTAGATATGCTAGGAATTGATGCTAAGATAGTGACACACAACATAGTCCTTGTAGAGGATGCTAAACCAGTTAGAAAAAAGATACGAAAGATGAATCTTAAGGTAGCTTTAATGGTTAAGGTTGAGATTGAGAAACTCCTTAAAGTTGGTTTTATATGACCTATTGATTATTATCCTTGGATCTCAAACATTGTTGTAGTCGTGAAACGTGATAATCATATTAGGATGTGTATGGAATTTTATGATTTGAATAAAACATCATTAAAAGATGATTTTTCGCTTCCTAATATTGACATGATAGTAAACTTGACTACAAAACATGCTTTGTTGTCATTCATGGATGAATTTTCTAGATAATTCATATCTTCATCAACCTTGCAGATCTGTACAAGACAACATTTACTATAGCTTGGGGAACATTTTGTTGGGTAGTCATGCCTTTTAGATTGAAGAAAACAGGCAGAACATATCAATGAGCTATGAAATTGATATTTCATGATTACATACATAAGATTTTGGAATATTATGTTGATGATATTCTAGCCAAATATTTAACTCGACAAGAAAATGTGAATATTTATCAAAAAATATTTGAGAGAATGCAAAAATATAACATGAGGCTGAACCCAAAAAAAGTGTCTTTGGTGTAGATAGTGGAAAAATTCTAGGTTTTATAGTATCTCCATGAGGCATTGCAGTGGACGTGAAGAAAATTGATGCTATAGTTAACATGCTACCTCCTAGAAACATTTCTGAATTCACACTTTACAAGGAAGAATTCAAGTAATCCACCATTTTGTAGCATACTTAGCAAACCAAACATTACCTTTTACACAAATCCTTAAGAAAGAGGTTCAATTTAATTGGAATATGGATTGTAAACATGCTTTTGAGAGTTTAAAATATTATCTTCCTACTCCACTTTTTTTACAACTGGCTATGCAAGACAAACCATGCATCCTTTATATAATAGCATTGGCCCATGCTCTCACAACATTGTTGGCTCAACAAGATGAAAAATGGTAAAGAATATCCTGTTTATTACATTAGCTAAACTCTAATTGATTATGAGACACAATATATGAAAATAGAAAAAAAAAATTGGCTCTTGTATTCACTACTAGTAAATTGGGACATTACTTATTGAATGCTGAAATACATGTGATGATGAAATTCAATCCTTTAACACAATATTTTTGCTAAAACAGACTTAACAGGGCACCTAGCTAAGTGGGTTATGTTGTTAACTAAGTTTGACCTTAAGTTTGTCTCGTAAAAGGAAATTAAAGGACAAGCCTTGACTGAAGAATTAGTTGATGCTCCCTCTCCCCTAGTGTTACCTAATAACAATTCATTCCTTGATGATAATGTGTTGAAAATTGAAACTAATACATGGGAGTTATATTTTGATGGCTCTTAGTGTAGAACAGGCTTCAACATAGGGGTTATAATAGTCTCGCTTATAGGAAAACCTATTCCCTTGTCTTATTGCTTAAACTTCCTATGGACAAAAAAAATAGTAGAGGATGAAGCATTAATTGTTGGATTATTCATGCTTTAGCTATGGGAGCTTGAAATATTAAGATATTTGATGATTTACAATTAGTTATCAAGCAAATAAATAGATCGTATCAAATAAAGCATGACAAAATATCAAAATATAAGGATCTCACAATAGATCTATTAAACACATTTGATTCATATACATTGATAACATCCCATGAAAAGATAACCGACATGTGGATGCAATGGTGAGTGCGGCTTCCCTTATATCTCCTCAAGATCCTTCAAAATATTTCACATCATTGTCCATACAATTAGGAAACGATCAATAGAATATAATGTTGAAGGTGTTATCAACCACCACAAAAAGCTCTAGTGAATGGTGTACACTGATATTTAATTATTTAAAAGAAGGTACTTTTCCTGAGCCAACAACTAAGAATATTCAAGCTCGCCTTTAAAAACTTGTGTCTAGATATATAATCCTTGCCAACGTGTTGTATAGAAGGTCCTTTAATGGTATTTTACTTAGATTCCTTGAACAAACTGGAATCCCCATAACACTTACAAAAGCTCATGCAGGTGCTTGTGGAGGTCATTTTGGAGGAAGATCATTAGTTCAAAAACT
Source organism: Sequoiadendron giganteum (assembly GCA_007115665.2). Classification (NCBI taxonomy): domain Eukaryota; kingdom Viridiplantae; phylum Streptophyta; class Pinopsida; order Cupressales; family Cupressaceae; genus Sequoiadendron; species Sequoiadendron giganteum. The sequence continues at coordinate 84,112,568 of CM021105.1, forward strand.
AATCCACATAGGATATAATTGGAGACATATGGAATAAGATTTCTTTGAATACGTTAAGAAATGCCACAAATATCAAGAACATAGCAATTTGATTCACACTCGTGCTTCCAAGCTTCATGCCCAAGTTCCTATTTGAGATTTATTGGTATGGGGTCTAGATCTTATTGGAAAAATATCATCACCCTCTTCCATTGGAGATACATGTATATTTACCGCAACAAATTACTTCATAAAATGGGTGGAATCCATTCCCCTTTGTTGAACAATGGTCGATGTAATATTCCATTTCATATTGGAACACGTTATTGCTCGCTTTGTACTCCCTTCCACATTAGTTTTAGACAATGCGACACCATTTAAGAATAATGACATGAAGAATTTCTTAGAAACGTTCAACATCCAACATCCTTTTTCAAGACCCTACTACCAACAATCTAATGGTCAAGTTAAATCAACAAATAAAACCCTTGAGAAAATCTTAAGGAATACATTAAGTAAACATAATAAGGATTGACACACAGTTAACATATACATTATGGGATTATCATACTAGTATTAGAACATCAACTAGAAATACTCATTATAATCTTGTCTATGGTACAAAGGTGATAATTCCATTGGGATTAGAGATTCCTTCATTAATAATTTCTCTTCAAGGACTTATTGATGATAATACTAATAAAGAACAACGATTGCATCAGCTTGAAATGCTTGATGAAGGGCTCATTAATGATCTTAAGCTTCTCCAAGCTTACTCTAGATGAATACAATGTAGTTACAATGATAACCTCATCCCTCATTCATTTACTAAAGGTGACTTGGTGTTATTTTGAAAATTAGCATAACCTCAATGCTTCCCTAACTGAAAAAGGAAAATTCATCCCTAAATTGTTAGGACCTTACATAATTGATGGAAGTTATGGGTCTAGAGCATACACATTAATAGAAATGGATGGAACACTTCTTAAAGAACCTACTAGTTTTGCGCATTTGCACTAGTACTATGTCTAATTTTCTTGAATAGTGTGAATGATAAAGTAACGATGTTAGAGTTGGTAGACAATATGCTATTTCTTTCACATTCCTTCATTCTTGAAAAATAATCATTTTTGTGTCTTGAATTCTAAAGTAATTATTCAAATTAGTTTTGGGTGGTTACTTTAGGTTTCATACTATTCAAGTTAATCTTGTATTTTTTGTTAGATTAGATCTTTATATGCATTTAATTTTCTTTTTTTTAGATCATAGGTGCATTTAATTTAGCATAACATACTCAATCACAATGTTGCCTCTAAAAGAAAAATATGATAGTTTTAATTAGATCACATAAAACATGTTAGATCATAGAGACATCTATTAAATAGTCTTACAAAGATTATTTCATAAATCATATTACCATCTAACTTAAACAAATAAACATAAACAACCAAATATAGATTCTCATATATATACATCATCAAAAAGTTTTAGGTACATGTCATCAAATATACAATACTGTGTCTTGCAGCTCCTAGATCCCTTGGGACCTGGTGATCGGATCCATTAAGAGACAATTGTACGGAATCATGAACTAACAATAGAATGCATTGCCTCCTCTAGGACCCATGCTCATCCAACCGTTGTAGCCTCTTGTACGATGGCCTCCATGTGCTCTTGCTCAATGCGGTCTCTATTCGCCTATAGTCTGGAAATCTCCCAATAAAGTCTCTTGACCTCTGCTAGATCTTGAGATGATGGAAGCTCCTCATATGTATCCTATAGTGCTGATAGGTCACCTTCGACTCGATCAACGCACCTAGTAGCACTCTCATATGCTCCTCACAATCTCATGAAAGGCTCGAATAGCTTTGGATGTTGCTCCATGATGGGTGGGGGCATGTAGTCTATGTCAATAGCCTTGTCTATGATCGAAGGAGGTACTATCTTTGTGGCTTCTCATCAATAGAGATCATGTAACTCTCTCATGGACCCTGCAAGATAGAAATCATAAAGATATTCAGTACACATCATGACATATATATACATACATATATATATATATAACTCAAAGCATGAATATGAGAAAAAATACAAAAGCATAAGAATAATCATAAATAATGTTTCTTCACCTAGATCTCTAGCTAGCAGTGTAAAAAAAACTTTGTCCTATGTAGGAAGATTAGAAGATGTGCTAGGCTCTCCATGCTCATAAGTGTTGGCACATGCTATGAATACTGACTATGGTCTAGTAACCTGGGTGGGAATTGAATCTCTCCACTTGTGGGAAACTCGACCCTCATCTGCCATATCACTACCCTCACTCATCAATTATCCCTCATCATTGTCCTCCTCCTCATAGTTTGTGTCTGACTCCTTATCGTAATCCTCCTCTACCTCATCTACAAATAGGTCTACAACCATGACCCCTACCTCCTCACTTGTCTCCTCCTCATCATCCCTATGATCTAGAAGAGTCCCTACGAAGCCTATAGGCTGATCCATAGGAAATACTAGAGTTGGTTGTGTTGTGGCTCACCACTCCTCATATGCATCTATAGCACCCACATCATCAATGCTAGAGACTGGGGGCATATTGAGATCCTCATCATCTAAATCACTAGAGAAAACAACATCAACTAAGAGTCATCTTGTATCTCCTGGCCTTTGAGCACTCTACACTAATCACCTATAAAATGGTCATGCTACTAGTGGCACTTGTACCTATCTGAACTATCTCATGACATGATCATAGTAGAATGGTCTTACTATGTAATTATGTCTCTCCAATAGAAACCTATTCCTCTGCATCCTAGTCAATTGGTGGGTCTCATTTGGCAACTATAATCAGCTGGTAAGGTCTTGATAAGATCTGCTCCTAATCTAGATGGTCAAATTTGACCCTCCAAAATAACAAATCTTCATACTATCGTGCTCATCTCAGTGGATAACTGAAAGAGCATGGGTATCCTAGGGTGCACACTAAAGGAAATATAGTAGGCCTGGTGCATGTGATATGCTCCAAACACCAAACCTATAGTAATGTAAAATGCACCATGCTATCCAGCTTATGGTAAGTGAATCATCCTAAATCATAGTAGAGATGTGCCAGTATGCTGCAACCCCATGCCTAAACAATCCTGCAATGCTTGATATCATGTATCATGTGCACCTAGTCCTCCATCTAGGTGTGATCCCTGACCTTCTAGGACTAGTACTAATGCTATGGTAAAAATCATAATCCACCTTAGAAGTGGTGATCATGTAGAGTAGCCATTATAGCTCAATACATGGCCCCACAATCTCCTCCTAAATCAATCCTCCAAGATAATACTCGATATCTACTCTCATCTCTGAGTATGAATTGTGCTTTGTAAAATGGATAGTGTCGCCTCAAATAGGAACTCAAAGAATGCGATGAGCATCGTCTAGAGTGAAATTCATTTTCCCAGTAGGTAGACGAAAAGTGTAGGTTTCTGCATCCCACCTTTCTACTAATGCCATCAACATGGCATCATGGTATCTCAAGGGGGCATGATATATGCCCAATATATCCCTATAGCCCATAGTGTCTTCCTCTCCTCCTCTAAAAACACTGTGACTAAGTCTCGTAGGCAATGGAAGAGTCTGTCAGAAAGACGTTCTCGCAATAAAGGAGGAATCTAATACAAAAAGGAAAAAGATTACCTATACACATTCTAAAATCTTAAATTTATACATCAATAATCAAAAAGTGTGCTAAAGTTGCTCTAGGGTACTTTTCTAAGGGTCCTAAATGCTTTATTTCTATTTTGGGACACTTTGCAAAAAAAGTGGGACACTTTACGAAAAAAGGGAGATTCTTTGCAAGTTTTTCTTCCAAGTTCCTAAATCTATCTAGAAATGTGTAAAACATAAAAAAAATGCATTAAAAATGAAGCTAAGGTAGAGAAGAATCCACTCACTAAATGCTGCAAATCACCCTGCACCACCTCCTCATGTAGGCTCTCAAGTCTTGGAGGCACATATGGTCATATGCTTGAAATTGGCACTCACTCTCCACCGAAGTCAAACTACAAGAAGGTAAAAGGAAAACTGATTACAAATTGATTCACTTTTTAGTCTTATATACTTTTCAAATTAGGTCATTTACATATTAGGGTTAAATTTTTCTTCTTCATTCAACTTAACATATTGGGGGCTAGAGAACTCCATTTTTGACGCCGTTTGTTGCGTTGGATTTGCAATTCTACTCCTGTTCTCATAAAATGTCATCACTATGTGGTATGGTACTTGGAAATACCTTATGATACGACTCATTCAATTCAATGCGGTTATATTGCTACCTTGATTTGACCTCCATAAAGCAAGTGGAATCAATGGGGCATACATATACCGTCGAATTTGATTTTGTGAAGAAGTTAGATAAGAGGATTTTGAATTACTATGAATTGGTTTTGTAGATAGCTTTAATGGGGGTTTAATTCTCCCATGTTTATGACCAAATCCATATGAGTATCCTTTTAAGAGATAATTTTACTGTTTGAATTCCTTTACCTTGCATATGCACATATAGTCATACGTGCGCTAAAGTGGGGGATAATTTTAGTGTATAAAATTGTTCTCCCTTCTTGGAGATAGTACAATTTCACACTTACTTTTGACTTATTTTAGTACCTTTGAATTCATACACTTTAAATCATCATTGGGTGATCCCACAAAGCTAGTTTACAATTTATGAGAAGAACTGATTTTTTCTGAAATCACATATTTTTAGAAAATATAATGATTTAAGCATTTAAAAGTTCCATTTTAAGGATTCCAATTGAAGAGGGTTTGATCAAACCACCTTTGATCAAACCCCCTTGGATAAAACCTCGCTTGTTTTAAACCATACCTATAAATGAGTCTCCTTTACACCTATCAAAATGTTGATAAAAAATCACTTTTGATTTACCTTTTGGGGGATCAAATGAATTCATTTAAAATTTATTTCAAATGATTATGGTAGTCCTCGAAATGAGCTATCCCATGCAAATAATTTTAATATGTTCTAGTTTTATTATATATGTGTTTTTTTAGTTTTATTAAACATAGATTTTTCATCGAAAATCAAGCTCTCTGTTTTGCACATGTGAAAAAGTAGCAAATTATAAAAATAATTTAAAAAAAAATATGTTTGTGCTGGGTATTGATGTCCTTGACCCATTAAAAAATTAAAATTTGAATTTCGATACATACAGAAAAATTTATGTTGTATACAGTCTGCCTATGTCTGAATTGCAATTGGTTTGACTTAGAAACTCTATTAAGGAAAAATTATTCAATAAAAAACTATGAAACCAAATGAACGTGCTAGATATCATAGTTACAAATCTAAATTCTAAAAACATTAGAATTTTATCCTTCATACAGAAAAAGTTATGTTGTATACAGTGAGCGTCACTTTTTAAAAATGTTTTTTTTCCGAAAAAACTAGTTTTCTTGGGAGATGGAAAAATAAGTGCAATCGTATTCCAAAAATTTTGAAAAAAATATTTATAGAATCTACAGACAAAATGAGATAAGACTCTAGTTTACATCATCTTCAAATTCCTTATGGTTTACCCGCTATAGGTGCCTGAATGTGAAGATTTAGTTAAAAATAATAATTTTAGTGTTGAGTTTGACCAAAAATTGTAAACCACTATTATGGGATCACCCCATTAATAGGCCCCTAAGACCCTTTATTTTGGATCCCAAGGCTTATTTCAAATGAAATCCCCAAAAAATCAACAAATACATTCAATTTTCTAACACCCCGAGATTTTCTCACTTTGAAAATCTAGGGTGGGACTCATATGCAACCTTGGGTGTATGATTTCCCCTAGGTGGGACCCATATGCCACCTTGGGCATATGAGTCATGTGTGGACCCTTTTTAGGGTTTGAGCAAGAAATTAAGGTTTCTAATCAAATTTTTGGCTATTGTCGACATTTGGGATCTAGTAAATGGTAAATTAGATGAGATGCCTATAAAACTAAGGTTTCAAATAATTAATTCACCTAGTTATTCAAGAGAGCTAAGAAATCCTAAAATTTTCAAGCAAGAGTATTCAAGAGCAAGGATAAAATATTGTTGAAGTCTTGGAGAAACATTATAGTGTTTTCTAAGGTCTTAAAGCTCAGTTTCAATTCAAGATCTAGCATTGTCAGGGATTGCTTATGGTTTCCTATGGAGAATCATGAAGGATTCTAGGTTGGGAGATCCAACTATCCATCAAACCAAACCTAATGACTTGTTTCCTAAGTGATTCTATTGTCATTCTACTTTCTACCTAAAGGAAGGTACATGCATCATTGTGGCTTATTAGGGTGATTAGAGTTCTCCCAAAGTGAGTCACCACCTTTATGTTTCATTCATACATCATATTCTAGCACATTAGAGTAGGGTTTCATTGCACTTTAGATCTCTTAATCTTAGATGCACTTAATATTAGGAATTTCCCATACATTTCTGTTCAAGATATATTCTTTCTATCAAGGTTTAATTACCAAACTAGGCATTTAACCAAGGCAAACCCCCCATAAGAAAATAAATACAATATTTTTTTTTGTAGGTTTTAGTAGGTTTAGATCTGAAAGAAGAGTTGGGAAAACATAGGAAGGAAGTGCAAAGATAGGAGAACAACTTTAGATCCCAAATTTCCAAAAAAGAAAAATGAGACCAATCACCACTTGTGGTGTATCAGTCTTGGTATAAATTTTTTTTTTAGATTTCAAAGGATTCAAACTTGTCACTGTGAAAGTCCAATTTTTTCCCCGAAACCCTAAATTGGGATTAAATTTTCCAACCTGGCTTATGAGTCCCAGTGTGATTCAAAAGTCATAATTTTGGAATTATAGACTTTGTTTCAAGAATTTTTAGTTTTCAAGGTGCACCTTCGTTCATTCTCAATTTATTATTCTGATTTTGAGTTTGATTTCCTAGGTTACATAGCTAAATTTGCATATCATTTAAATTTCTTTCTTTCTAAGCCTTTGCTTGGTGGTGGACCCCCTTTTTTTGTTAATCGCACCCAGGGAGAGCTCTTAGTAGTCCTTCCCATAATTGATTCACTTGGTTGAGGGATATCTAGGGTTTCCTTGAATGAACTAGAGAGAAATAGGGTCCCCTAAGTTGTCTTTCTCCTAAAAGGTGGGCACACCCTATTTCCTTGTGTTCAAGGACACTCTTAACTTTAGCTGGTATATCTATGAATATATAAAATACGTAGAATGACATGCATGAACCTCGATAATATATTATCCATTTCAAATTCCAAATTTTGTAAGTTGGCAGTTAATTACAAATTTGAATAATCCTAAAAATTATTTATAGTTTAATGTAAGAGGCTAGTTATGTGTTATTGTATATTGTAAGTGTGGAATGAGGTATAAAGCACAAAACACTTCTTAATAAGACGTTATATCAAAGATTAATCAAATTGAATCAATTCAAAATAGTAATCAATTGAAAGCATCATATTGCTCTCTATCTCCAAAGATTTATTAAATCACAATGGCTCTTAGATCGTGAGGACACTATGATTGTTAAAATGAAAATTGAAAGAACGAGATGGATACTAAAACAATGATACTAGATGATAAATGAATTAAACTAAGCATGAATTGACATGAAATAGATAATTGTAGCTACAGGAGGTAGCCATTAATGTGAAAGCTTGATTGCTTGATTTTGGATTCTTGAATGCTTGATGCTTGATGCTTGAATTCCTGCAGAGTAAGAGCACATAAAATTGATTATCTGTATCCTTTTCTTGATTCAATGAGGCTTTATTTATAGATTTCCTACTATAGAAATGCACAGGGAAAGCTTTGAGAGGCTTGGATTCAATCTGGAGGATTGAATGGTGAAAGATGGAGGAGATTGAGAGAATTTTGGTGATTGTCTCTACCCATGAAAACACCAGGCAAGAGAAGAGGAAGGATTGATGGAGGAGGATTGAGAGAAGATTTTGGAATTTGTCTCCAATTTGTCTCTAAAACTTCCTGTGAAGTTTCAAAGCATTAATTGTGACATATTTTAGACATGGTTTAGACATAGGATATCTAATTCATTTTTGAGAGAATATAGATGGAATATTCCTTGTGCTTTAATTCAAATATTTTGATTTATCTAAATTAGCAAAAGGGAGATAAATAATTTAATAAAAGAAACTATAGGATAGTTGTTTATTAAATTAAACAGAAGAATATGGCAATTAATCAATAAAGTGTTTTGATCTTTATTTAATTAATTTAAGATTGATGTTATAGAATAAAGTAGGGATTTGATAATTAAATCAAACAAAGTATTTAATTTTGTTTATTTAATTAAGATGAATATTAAGTGTGAACTATATAAATTATAAATATTTCTATTTATTCAAACAGTAGAGGAAATTAGGATAATTAATCAAATAAATCGTATTTAATTAATCAGAATTCTCCAGACCAATTTTAGGTGTATACATTTTGCCCCTCTTCGAAGAAAATTTTGCTGCTACTGCCAAGATCGATGATATAATTTTTTTTTTTTGTGTGCCCCAGACATGCCCCAGATTTTGGTTTTCAGATGATTTGATGATAATATGCCCCCTCGGGAGATAAATTAATGGTTTGATGATTGTTAGAATTTTTTCAATTTTTTATGATTTTCTGATGATTTTATGATGTTTCGATAATGAAATAATTTATCTCCCGACAAATAATGAAGAAATCTAGCTTGCAGATGAGTTTCTAATTAATTTCCTGGATAAAATTAATTAAAAGATAATAAAAATCCACTAAAAATACCTTTCCAAAAATTATAAATACTCCAAAAGGTCATTTTCCAATTCATTTTCACTATTTGATTTAAAAAAAACTTTGTGATAGAGACTTTTCTACCAGCTGGAGCAAGATGCCTATCCCCTACCACACTCACTGATTCGAGCGTGTTCGATGTCACCGATGGCTAGCTGCGTATGGACCTTTGCTATGTACCCCTTGACCTCCTCGTAATTCATGCATTTTTATTTTTTATGCATTTAATAGTTTAGGCGTGTTTTAGGTTGTTTTAGCGCTTTCAAGCTACACTGTAGCGCTTCTAGTAGGTAGATTAGCAGTTTGAGTTTTAGCGCTTGCATTAAAAACTCTAGTGCTTCCATAGGGTAATGTAGCACTTTCAGTGATTTAGTGCTTAGGAGTTAAGAATTAACGCTTTGATGCCAGATTTTAGCACTTTGAGACTTTTAGCGCTTTGATTCGGTGGATTAGCACTTTCATGGTCTATTCTAGCACTTCTAGTAAAGCGGTGCTTTGACGGACTATTGTAGCGCTTTGATGTGGAAGAGTAGTATTTCAGGACTTTTAGCACTTCGGATGCCTGTTTTAGCGCATCGGAGTGCTGAAATAGCGCTTTCAAGATTTAGCACTTAGGGTGCTTGATCTAGCACTTCTAACTGATAAAGTAACGCTTCTGGGTTTTAGTGCTTTGGAAGCCTGTTTTAGCGCTTCCATGTCAGATTTGAAAATTTTGACTTAGTGAACCTTAATTTTGTCAATTCTGATCATGTCCATTCTTTGGAGTGGGATGATTGATAATACAAATTCTTGATGTGTTGGATTGATGATTTTAAATAAGATTGACTTCTCATTATAGGCGAGAAGAAAATCCTATTTTTGATGATCCTCATGATAGGCGAGGAAATGATTCAATATCCAAGAAATCTCATGATAGGCGAGATTAGATACTGTTTGATGAACCTCATGATAAGTAAGGTTTGTTGATGATCGCCCATGAATTTTGATCGAAAATTCATACCAAAGTTTTGGAATAGACTTGATAGTAGAATGACTTTTGATTTCTTGACATAGTTCACTGATTTGTGGATTTTTTCGTTGTGATGATAGGAGGATTTGGGTACTCTCCAGATGTGAGAGAGGTTTCCATAGATGACAGACTTGATACCTCATCTGACGCCAGATGAGCTTCAGGTGATAGGCCGATGCGGCCTTACGAGCTTGCTTGATATGCCCCAAATTAGGATTAATCAGGGTTTGTTGATTGCATTGGCTAAGAGGTGGCATAGTGACCACAACACCTTTCACCTACCTACTAGCGAGATGACGGTCACACTTGAGGATGTGTGGCGTATTTTGCGTATTTTGTTTATGGGTGAGATCGTCGTATATGATTCCCATGGGACCGGCAGTAGAGATGCTCTTCGTAGAGTGTTTCAGGATCAGGACATTGTGGGTCTGAGAGTTCGGTGGAGGAGGATCATTGACTCTTACGCGACACTACTAGCAATGCTAGCTGGATTCATTGGAGGTTTCCTTTGCGTTGATTGCAGGTCAAAGAGATTTCTCGTTGGTTGGGGTAGGACACTAGAGAGCATGATGATACACGGTACCAGATATGCGTGGGGGATGTGCATGCTGGCACATCTTTATCATGATCTACACTCGGTTGTGTACCTTGGAGATAGGAGCATGTCAGTAGGGATGACCCTATTATAGGTGTGGGCATGGGAGCATTTTGCTATTGCTCGGCCTTTTCTAGTTGCAGATAGACTAGCCAGCAGACCCTACATTTTTTGATACAACGGTCGGTTCACATAGGCCCATATGGGAAATTTAGAGCACTGGAGGTGGGTTTTCAATGATATAGAGATAGTTACCTGGCACCCATACCTCAATTATGAGCAGTGGGATGAGGATGATGCAGTGTTGGGGATCCTTTGTGATTCCATGTATCTCATTGATCGTACACCATTTGTTCTAGAGAGATTTCTGTTGTGCCGAGTGTACAAGAAGTACAGCATTGTACAATGTATGCCACATGGGGTAGCTCATTATGCCAGACGATGGATGGATATTCCTGATTAGGAGCCCCATTTATCATACGATGCTATAGTAGAGGGATATAGGGCACTACATCCATCAGCCTGGGACATGCAGAGGGATATTGCAGAGGCACTCGTTACTGAGGAGTATGCTACATTTTTGGCGTTGGTGCTGCATCCTCATATTACGATCCCCGATGAGCCAACACCACTACTAGTAGAGGAGGATGTGGCAGAGGGTTCTGCTGAGAGTGAGAGTGATACTCTGACATAAAGTAGCAGTGGTGATAGTAGCAGTGATGATAGCGATGGTGGCAGGGAGGCGATAGAGGGGCAGGGCCATCCATTAGTAGTGCTCCATCATCCAGCAGGCCTTGCAAGAGGCGAGCAGTAGAGCAGTAGAGACAAATAGTAGGTCTCCAGGCACATGTTCAGATGCTGCAGGGGCAGTTGGTTCAGGCTCAGGGTTTTCTCGTTCAGACCCAGACTCAAATGCAGGCCTAGGCGCAGGCTCACACTCAGGCTTTATTGTAGGTGCAGGGACAGTTGGCCGCTGTATAGACACAGGTGGCCACTTTGCCAGCCGAGAGGGATAGTGCTCGACAGATTACTGAGAGGGCATAGGAGACAGTGAAGACTCTTCAGAGAGTGGATGATAGCACCTCCATAGGAGATTACATGAGAGAAGTACTACAGGCCGGATGAGAGGCAGAGTTCTATAGAGGCAGATGTCATGATGCAGTGCCTCCTGAGCGTAGGGTCAGTTATGCCCCGTCGAGATCTGGACGAACTCACATGCGGATAGTTAGTGAGGGAATGACACAACCTCCACGTACAGATCCCAGAGATCCTGGTTCCTCTGGGGGTGGTGGTGGTACAGGTCCTGTTGGGCCTGCACATTTTGGTAGTAGCAGATCATAGTTGCTATTGTGATTCTCCATGATGTATACTATGATTGTAGCTCATTGTTGATGATGTATTTCTATTCCAGACTTCATTTTATACTTGACACTTGATATATACATGAGATGCAGTTGATGTGATATGATTATGGTTTATAATTTCTATGTGATGGTCTATATGAATGATTTTATTTTAAATGTGATGATCTAATGATAAATGTATGTGTAGAATAGATGATATATGGATGTATGATGTGATTGTGATAATGATAAAAGAAAAAATGATAATTCTATAATGATGATGTGATTAAAATGTGATAATATGTATGGACAGATGGATAAATTCTTTTTATTTTTATGTAATGATGATAAATGATGATCTTATGATGAATGATAATGGATGAGAATAATGACATGATTTTATTTATTAAATGTATGGATGGTAAATGATGTATGCATATGATGTTGGATAGATGATAATGTAATGAATGTTTTTATGGTAAAATGAACATAATGTACTCATGGTACCATTTAATTCATGGTTTATTTGATGTATGAATGATGAAACAATGATACTAAATGATGCGATGATGACTCCTACATGTTATTGATGATTTTTGGATTTTATGTCAAGGATACTCAGTCTTATTTGTAGATTAGATAATCATTGATTGGAATCCTTTATACAACAAATACTCTATAGATAATGAATGATGATGAATGCAATCTAATTTTTTAACATGTAACTATATGCAAAATAATTGTCATTTTAACAATACTTTGTGCTTTTTGTTATCATAGAGCTTTATTGAATGTTGAAAGTGAATACAAGCATTAATGGTATGTGTTAGACCAATGATGACCTGAGTATTTCTTTCATGATTTTTGATATTGCAAGTGAACACAAGCATCTAGGTATGATTTAATTGAGATGACCTGAGCATTCGTTGTGTAAACAGGTAATGGTTAATCATTTTAATGTATGAATTTTGAATGTCATAGTTGATACATTTGCATAGCACATCCCCCGACAATTCATACATTTATATGATTAATGTATAGACAATAGATAATAAAAACATCATTCTTTTTCCTTGTTCCTTTAGTTGAATTCATCATTGAGTAATTCCAAAGTAATGATAATCAAAAGTATAAAATATCCATTGTCGGCTTAGAGTGTTTCATTCATTATTCAGATTTTAGATCATCCATCCTGATTTTGACATGTTTTTGGATTTTTGAGATTTTTTGACTAAAAAAGACCTAACCTACTAACTTATCCTAGGTGTCTCGGGGGCTGATCATAGATTAGCCTTGCCTATGTTACACACGCAGAGACCACGTAATTCGACTGACACAGACTTAACTTTTTGACATGTTTTTGGATTTTTGATATGATACGGATGGTTGATGCCTTTGACAATGATTGATATTGCACGTTGATCTTTGTTTTTGATTTTTTTGTTTAACTGTTGTTTGCTCTTTGGTGAAATCGATGTATTTGTTGCCCCTAGTGATATCCAGATGTTGCCCCCAAGCTTTGGAGTGATACTTGACTATTTGAAAATGATTTTTATATGGATGCAAAGATGGCAATACTACTTGACATGATATGGAAAGGTACTGATGGCTAGACTAATGATCCCGATACGTATTGAAATAGATGGGCAAGCTAATCTTAGAATCACATACGATGCCTATTTCCAAGTTTTCACCATATGTTTTGATTACACTCTTTGTGTTTTTGTGTTTTTCATTTTTCTCCATTTTTTTTTTTCTTTTTGTATTTTCTATATATATATATATTGTATTTTTGTGTTGCCAAGATGCCTGTTTGCTAGGTTTTTATCAAGGAAACCATTTTTCGAAGTTTGACCCGTGCACTAGGAGGTTCAAGCATATAATTTTTAGAGATGAATACTATTGATAGGTTCATCAAACAAATCCTCTTTTGACGTTGATAGCTGATATGCTCCTGATCCATACACTGATATGACGACAAAAGGACCAAGCCAGTTAGGCTCAAATTTCCCTTTCTTCTCCCAGTCCTGCTGATTCTGAGGGTTTTCCTTTAGTACCAAGTCACCAACCTGAAAGACCTTCAGTTTTACCCTGTGGTTGTAACTTCTTGACATCCTTTGTTGATA
>CM021105.1:84126520-84139949 GCA_007115665.2 Sequoiadendron giganteum
CATTCATCTCATGCCCTTCTCCTCCTAACGCCCATCAACAGAACTGGTGCTAGAAGGAGGGCCTTGAAAGGGTAAAGATGGATCGAATTGAATCATCCTCCCCTGAGAGATTCCACCAAATACTAAGATCTACACAAAACAAGGGGGAGTTACAGGAATTACAGCCCCCTATTCGAGCTAAGAGAGCTAATTGAAGGGGATCATCCGTCACCAATTCCGTGGAGTAGCTCACTGGCCCTTCATCCCTACCCTCTTCATCCTCATTAATAGGTTCATCTTCCGCTCATCCCACCATCGAGACCTTCCAAGTTGCCATTTCATCTGGGTTGAATGCTACCTCCCAGCTGAACGCAGTCCCCAGCCTGGTTGCTACCTCACCAGCCGTTGTTGTCCCATCCCAATCACAGAACAACTTGGCGCAGCCACCTCCGCCACCTTTCCCAATGATGTGGCTGGGTAACAACCCATCTCCCCTTGCTTTCAACCTCTATCATGATATTCCCAAGAATCTTGAGAATTTTTGCACAAAGTTCAACTCCTGGGATCCGTAGAGGACAGTCGAGGAACATGTCAGGATTTTTGAAATCACTTTGAAGACTATGCAGATCATTTACGAGGATGTAGCTTGTAGGCTCTTTCCTTATTCCTTGGGGGAAGAGGCCTTCTACTAGTACATTAATTTGCCAGGTGGAACTATCAGCACGTGGGATCTCTTGAAGAATGCATTTTTACAGAAATTCAAGACCCCAGTCAACCCGGTAGATTCATACAAAAATTTCATGGTAGTTCAAAAGGAAATTAATAAACCAATCAACATGTTCAATGATCACTTCCATAGGGCGTAGACTTGGCTGCAAGATTCGTATGTTTTTAATGATGCCATTGTCCTACCTGTTTACTATGCCGCACTGGACAACCTCACTTTAGCATTGGTGAAAAGGATGAGGCCACCACTTGCTAGGTTGGTCGACGCGTATGCTAAAGCCATCATTGCCAATACAGATTTGGGATAGAATATATCTGGTCTATTACCTTCTCTTGGAAAAATCGTGCATCCTGCACAGATACAGGGACTCACGCAAGTGTTACAACATCAAACGCCTTTGTTAAATCTGATACCTCAGCTACCTATGGTTTCGCATCCTAGATAGCTAATGAATCAGGCATACCCAATGCCTCATTACTTGTTACCCCAGCAACAACAGTCACATCCACAAGGATCTCAGATGCTAGCATACCTTCAAGCAGCGGAGTTCCCACCCACTCATCAGAATCAGCCAGAAGCACAGCCTATGTTCCTTCAGAATACCGTGCCGCAACTAAGTAGTACTGAAAGGGATAAGGTTGATCAGCTTACAGAGATGGTCAAGAAAATGTTGACCGAGATGACACACCTAATAAATCAAAACAACCAGCTGTAGATGTCACAAAAGAGCATCCAGACCAACTTTAATAAGGAAAATTGAGATCACCATGAAAATCAAGACAATCGAGACACTGGCACATCGACAGGGTAGAATTATGACAAGAATCAGAACTCGGGCCAGAACTTTGACAGGAGGCCCTTCCAAAGGCAAAATTGGACGTGGAATACCCGCCCTAACAATGGTGGCATTCCCACACCTCTTGATCAGCCCAACAACAGCAATAATGAGAACCCCACAAGAGGAGTTTATTTGGCAGAGGTTGCCTTATCTGGTTGGTGCTATATACACAAGACAAGCTGCCATTCCGAGTTGGATTGTCCAGAATTTCAAACTACGGCCGAGATCTTCCAAGTAGAAGTTCAGAATGTAGTCGACAATTTAGGATGTCGAGACATTGTCCCATCTGATCCGTACGACGCCTCGGTGCTGGTGCTAAATCAGGCCCCTTTCCCAAAGGTGGAATGCAATGCCCCCGAGCTAGAGAACACTATTTCAAATCATCACGATATGACAAGAGAGGTAAGTTCTGAAATCCCTTTAGCTCAGCTTTTCAATTCAGTAGATAATGGCCCCGAAGATGACAAAGAGGAATTTAGGGAGGACGAAGTCCAAATATTTCACCAATGGATTGCCCCTTATAACCTTATGAATAGACAAGCAGGAGGCCATGCTGGAGGTCCTTTCATGACTTCCACCTCGCCAAACAATTTCAGCACCCCTCTTGATTCGGGTGAGAGCAATAATCTGGGTTTTTCGCTTATGCCCACACGATACCTTAGCAAAAATAAACAACAAAGCATTGGCCAAGGTCAAAATGCTAGCCCCTCCCAGAAAGTTTCCAATGACCAAGAAATTGAGTAGATGGGGGGGTATATTGCTGAAAAATTTAAAAAGGTGAAGCTAAGTGTGTCCGCGTTCAAACTTTTGAAGGTGCCTGCAGTCAGGAACGTGTTTTTTTGAATGATAAATGGGACCCCATCACAAGGGACAATTTAGGAAGAGATCCTGGAAAAAAAGGTTTATTTTAGTGATCAATCAAATGAGCTAGTTGTCAGGTAGATTTTCAATAGTAAGGTGGACCCGCCATCAGGTCAGTAGGCAAACAAGCAGTCCGAAAGAGCAGCTAATCTGACACCAACCCAAAATAGAGGCAGTGAGAAAGAAAAGGCCCAGGTTGCTTAGGTGGATGTTTCTGGAGGGTTGTTTCAAGGGAAATTCAAGACCCCTCCCTTTCTGGCGACCATCCATATATTTGGGAAGAACCTCCATAATTGCTTGCTAGATTCAGGAGCCTCAGCCAATGTCATGCCTCTCTGTGTATGCAAGGCACTCGAAATAAGGCCAACTCTTTCCCATCGAAAGGTGATGCAGCTTGATAAAACTGAAATCAGTATAGTTTGGGAGATAAACATGATACATATGTAAGTTGTTGTTGATCCCCGGATCCAACAAACTATTGACATACAGGTGGCAAATATCCCAGATACCTATGGTGTAATCCTAGGTAGGGATTTCATGAGGGCACTGAACGGATACGCCACCACAGATTACTCTCACATATGGCTTCCATGGAAGGGAATGCCTAATCAGATCCGGATTGACAGAGAACCCTAGATGAAATTTATGATTACCGAGTACAACAACACGAATGAGGTGTTGTATTCCGAAGCAAGTCTGGGAAACTATTCCCCGATAGCATACCTGAACAAGCAAGAAGACTTTGAGGGTGAAGGAACGAGGGAGGTTCTTCTTGTATTATGTAGCCCACTTGCTAATTTGACCAATACTCCTCCGAGCACTGAAATTCTCATCGAGTATGATAACGAAGAATTGGGAGAAGGTGACGGTCAGGGGTTGCTCAATGGTTTCGAGGATTCTATGGGAAAGTGCATATGTGACCAGCTCAGCCTAAGAAATCAGATGAACCTTCAAGAGCTCTTGCTCCCTAACTAGTGTTGGGTACATGATGCTGCTCATTCAAAATTCGATTGCTGCTTGTGTCAAGCAGCAATTGAACATGCTCAGAGATGAGCTACCCCACATGCGGACATAGGATTTTCATCCGGTGGATGAATAGGTTTTGCCCCTACAGTTCCCAAGGTGGTCACTGAAATGCTGCCCCCACCGAAGGTCAAGATGGTTTCTGTCAACCCTGCGTCCAAGGATTCCCCTGGATTCTGGACGTTGCACTTTGATGGTTCTAAATCCAAGCACGGGGCCGAGGCAGGTTTCGAACTGATCAGTCCCAAAGGTAAATCATACTTTTCCACTCATAGACTACAATTTTATTGTACTAACAACGTGGTAGAATATGAGGCTTTGGTGTTGGGCCTCTTGATGGCATTGAGAAAGGATGTAAAGATGCTCTAGGTGTATGGAGATTCAGAGCTAGTCATAAAGCAAGTCAAGAAGCTCTATTCTTGTTATGACCGAAGACTCACTAGCTACCGGCACCGCATATGGGACTTGCTCAAAGGGCTGGATGCTTTCAACATTCAGCTAATCCCACGTGCTCAGAACTATACTGCCAATGCCCTGGCGCAAGCAACAAGTACACTACAGCCATTATCCCTATCTGGCCTCAAACAATTCAAGGTGGAACTCATTTCTATCCCATCGGTGCCAAATAATGTAGCCAATTTCCAGGTATTCAACGATGACAAGCATATCCTGGACTTCATCACCAGTTCAGATGTTTTCACTGCTTAGATAATTGACGAAGTCGAACCCCAAGAAGCGGACTTAGATTTAGAGGGGATCATTAACTTGAAGACCAACACCATCCCTAGAGGCATGGTCTAACTGGAGCAGATCTTTGACCTTGATCAAATCAGAGAGTGAGATCAACGGGCCAAAGAAGATACTATCAACGATCAGTGTGATACCTACAACCTGCGAATAGCTGGAAATACCAAGAATGTGTTCATAGGTAAGGTATGTGTTCCCAAAGAAAGAAAGGGGATCATCGAGGCACTACAGAAGTACCATGATGTCATAGCCTAGAGCCATAATGATCTCAAGACATATGACACATCGATCATCACGCACACTATCCCTCTCAGGCCAAATGCGAAACCGTTCTACCAGCGGCAACACCCTGTCAACGCTCTATTAGAGCCGATCATTTATAAGGAAGTACAGAGGTTGCTGTTAGCCAGGATCATCTTTCCAGTTAGACACTCTACTTGGGTAGCAAATTTGGTCCCCGTTAGAAAGAAAAATGGAGAAATCAGGTTGCACGTGGACTTCTGCAACCTTAATCGGGCCTCCGAGAAGGACAACTATCCTGTACCTTCATTAGACGAGGTGTTGTAGGTAGTAAATGGGTCCCAGATGATGTCTTTCTTGGATGGATATTCAGGATACAACTAGGTCATGGTGCAATACGAAGATCGACACAAAACGACGTTCACCATCAAATGGGGAATGTTCACATACAGAAGAATGCCCTTTAGATTAATTAACACCAGTGCCACCTTTCAGCGCGCCATGGACATTGCATTCAAGGACCTTATTGGTAAGTGCATCATCATCTATATGGATGATTCAACGGTGTTTTGGAAGTAGTGGAGCAATCATGTTGGTGATTTGTGCAAGGTCTTTGAGAGCTGTCGCACATTTGGGGTATCCCTTAACCCGAGGAAGTGTATCTTTGGGGTCATGGAAGGGAAACTCCTTGGGCATGTTCTGTCTGAATGGGGAATTTCTATTGATCTCGAGCATATTCAATCCATCATGAAAATCCAGCTGCCGGACAACAAGAAAGAATTGAAATCTTTCTTTGGAAAGATCAACTTCGTCCGCAAGTTCATTACAGGTTTTGTGGAAATAGTTAAACCACTCAACGCCATGCTAAAACAAGACGCCAAGGTCAAGTGGACTCCTAAAGTAAAGTAGGCCTTCAGGGAAATCAAGAAGGCCATTGTCGATGCCCCTGTGCTAGTCAGCCCAAACTACCTAAAACCCTTCTATATTTACTTCTTCGCTTCAAATCATTCCTATGCCAGCATCCTGACACAAAAGGACGATGAGGGAAATGAGCATCCAATCGCCTTCATGAGCACCCCCTTGAAAGACGCTGAACTACATTATCATAATGTCAAAAAATAGGCTTACGCCCTTGTTAAAGGAGTCAAGAAGTTCCAACACTATATCTTACGCAAAAAAGTCTTTGCCATAGTCCCCGACCCCGCCGTAAAAGCATTGCTTATGCAGAATGAGTTGGGGGAACGAAGGGAAAAGTGGGTCATGGTGCTGTAGGAATACGACATGGAGATTCAATCAATGAAGCTGGTAAGAGGACAGACACTCATCTAAATAATGGCGGAGGTAGTTATTGATGTTGTACCTGAACTCACGGTGCAACAGTACCACCTGGAGGATGTCTCCCCAAGAGAATGGTATGATCACATAGTGTACTACTTGCTGAACCACAAGTGCCCACCCCATCTGCAAGGAGTCCAGAGATGAGCTCTGAGGTTGAAAAGTAGTAGCTATATGTTGCAGGGCTCCATTCTATCCAAGAAAAATCATGAAGGTATCTATCTGCGATGCTTGGGAAAGGAGGAAGTTGATCACGTCATTAAGGAATTCCATGACAAATTTGGAACTGGCCATGGCTCAGGCCTATCGACAGCGCATCAAGTACTGAGAGCCAGGTACTACTGGCCCACCATCTTCAAGGATGCTCACAGTCACGTCCATACCTGCCACATGTGCTAGACTACTACCGCCAGGGAAAGGAATGTTGTTGTCCCATTACAACCTGTTCTAGAGGTAAGGCCTTTTACGCAATGGGGTCTCAATTTCATTGGTCCAGTGAGTCCTCCATCATCTGTGGGACACAAGTACATTCTAACTGCTTCTGATTACTATACCAGATGGACAGAAGCAATAACTTGTAGGCAGTGTACAACCAAAGTCATCACTATTTTCTTAGAAAGTTTTATTTTGAATCGTTTTGGTTGTCCATATGCCCTAGTATGTGATAACAGCCCTGCATTTGCTTCACTAAAATTGACAAGTTGGGCCTTTGATTATGGTGTCGCCCTCAAATTCTCCTCTAACTATTACCCTCAAGGCAATGGCCTTGCTGAGTCCACCAATAAAAACTTGATCATGGTGATTAAGAAGTTACTAGATAGGAATCCTAAGGATTGGCACACCCAACTTTGTTTCGCCTTATGGGCAGATCGCACCTGCCACAAGGCTGCCCTTGGAGATTCCCCGTACCATCTAGTTTATGGCTTGGAACCCGTTTTTCCCATACATTTGAAAATTCTGACCCCCCAGTTCATCAATGACTTTTATGAAGGAGGAGACTGCAGAGAAGCTCGCCTCATCGAGCTACTGCACCTTGAAGAAGTACGAGACCGTGCAATAGAAAATTTTGCCAAACACCAGGGCGTAGTCAAAAGATGGTTCGATCATCGAGCCAAAGTTAAGACCTTCCGCATTTCTGATCTAGTCCTTTACTGGGGCAAGGCCCATGAAAAGAAAGGGGGACACAGTAAATTCAACAAGCTTTGGCTTGGCCCCTTTCAAATTGCTAAAATCCTTGGAGATAATGCTTTTCGTCTAAAGACTCTTACTAGTGAAGACGTCCCATTGCCAGTCAATAGGCAGCACCTCAAACACTACTTCCAGGCTTGAGCTCTCACGAGCTGTCAGTGTAAATACTTGTACATAGGTTAAGATAGATTTCTTGCTTTATCCTTTGGTTTTGTTTGCCTTTCTAGCCACTTCATCGTGATTTTTGAAAGTGTCTCCATGTTCTGCTGTGGTGGCCGTGCTTGGTCCAATGAACGGTTTACCTTGCTATCCACTTTCGTGTGGTTCTCTAGATAAGTCATCATTCCCTACTACTACCCTCTGAAAGCTTCTAAGTATCGGTTTTCAACTTTTGAACTTTGCACTAACCTAGGATGGCTGTCTACTTGAATCCCTACTCTTGTCATGGTACAAACAAAATAAATTTAAAATATCACCAAAGAATGGTATGGTGATCGCTGGGAAGCAGAGATAAGTGAAAAATATAAAGTCTGTTCCAGTGACCACTGGGATTCTCAAGCCCATTGTGAACTTTGTTGTTCGCACGGTTGACACAAAAATAAAGAAAAGAGAAAGTGCTAAAAGGAAAATGTCCAGCACAAGCAATAAATAAATTGCAAAAAACAACCGTATGGGTGTGCGAATATCTCTATCGGGGCTATGGATGCCTAGATGGCAGTAGACCTATGTTCATGAGATCGTAGCGACAACTTCATCAGGCTATGGATGCCTAACTAGCAGTGGAGCAATGTCCAGGTTACTTTTGGGATTAGACGGACTACGTAGCTTATCCCCTCTAACCAGTGGTTATCCGTACTCTTTGAGGAAAGGAAATACATTCACCATGCAGACACTTCCATGATAAATCTACAGTCTGATTTAATCCTGCTTTCCTTACACTATCCTCAGTTCAGCTTTGAAAATTGTCTTAGGTCTACGAAATCAGAGATCATGCAATCGGAATGAATATTTATCTCTAGAACGTCGGGAGCATTCTCCTAGCGAAGTCCCCATTTGTTGTGCCTTTTGCACACACGCCCCGTTCGGAACAAGGACCCTCTTTCCCTCTTTTCTTTTTGGTCCTCTTTCATTTTGCCTCATTTTACGAACCCATTTTTGTGCCCCTGCAGGGGGTAGCATGTTTCCCAATGCCATATTTTAAATCTCGGGCCAACCCGACTTTTCCTTGTCAAAATTTTGGCATCTATAGCAATTTACAAGTTTCCCCTTTCGGATTTCCCTTTTCAGATTGCCTCTACTGGATTGCCTCTACCGGATTGCCTCTGTCGGGTTTCCTTCCCCGGATTTCCCTTTCCAGGTTTCCCTAGCCGGGTTTCCCTTCAGGCTTCGCTGTTTCGATGGCGGTGATGGGACGGCTTCCCGGACCCTAGACTCCAGACCTCCGGCCACCCCTGCG
The DNA here is from genome assembly GCA_007115665.2 of Sequoiadendron giganteum. NCBI lineage: Eukaryota > Viridiplantae > Streptophyta > Pinopsida > Cupressales > Cupressaceae > Sequoiadendron > Sequoiadendron giganteum. Next base: position 84,134,915 of record CM021105.1, read on the forward strand.
TTTTCGAATTCACCAACCAAACTTGCAATCGTACGGAAGAGTTTAATGCCGCATTAATGACACTTTTGCTATAAAAACAAATTTTTCGGTCATCATTATCAATTGCGCGAGTGATAGATAAATTTGGAGAACTTCCGACGACCAGGTGTTTTCCGCACAACATTCCTAGCTCGCTTTTCGACCGTTTTTCGTGCAACCGACCACTCGTTCTTCAGGATTTCGAGGTAGGTTTTCTGTCCACGTGCCCTCGCCTTTTGTTTTACAAATTTTTAGTTTTTGCTAAGGGTAAAATGTAAAATTAAACCCAAACTAAGTAAATCTGCACCCTCCGCACATAACCCATGTTTTAGAAATCTGAAAATCAACCTTTAAATCACCCAAAATTCGATGCGGAACCTTCCCGTGCTGCGGCTGTTCTTTGGAACAGCGCTGGCACCTTCCAAGCCCGGGTCTTCCCACGGCTGTCCGTACCTCTCTTCAAATTTCAAATTTGGTTTTTTCCATTCTTCGAATTTCTGCCTCCTATATTCCCTTCCCAGGATTTCGTTGTGTCTCTGCCATTTCAAATGGCCCTGCCCGAGCGTCTTCCCAACCCTCGGACCCCGAACCCTCAAATTTCGTCTAAATTTCAAACTTCGCGATCCTCTTCAAATCTGCCCTTAGAATTTAGTTTCCGAAATTCTGTTCCTGGAATTTCACCCCTATTTTACCATTTCAAATGGCTTTCACCTTACGGCTTTCCGGACTTCGCTTCCAGGCCACAAAATCTTCCATCTTCTAGTGGAAACTCCTGACACTTTTTCCCATCTCGGACTTCTGCCTCCAAAATTCTCTTCCGGGGATTCCGTTGTGTCTCCGCCATTTCAAATGGCCCAGTCCAAGCGTCTCCCCAGATCCCGGACCCCAGTCCGCTGTCCGCCACAACCTGAAACCTTGGCTTTATTTTCCTGACCTCCATCTGGATTCTGGATGTCGGAATTCCCGTCTCTGAATTCTGTTCCTCCCATGTCATTCTAAATGGCAAGCTCAGAGCGTCTTCCCAACATCCGGGTCCTGGTGCCTCGTTCGCTGCCCGATTGTCTCGAATCCTCTGGCTACTTCCAAAAACTTCCTCCCGGGTTTCCTACCCCAGGTTTTCGCTTTCATTTCGCCATTCTGCATGGCCAACCCATAGCTGCTTCCTGGTGACAGCAATCTGAGATTCAGATTCTGTGGCCCGGAATTTCGTTTCCTCTGCATTGTTTCAGACGGCTTCCCTGCAGATGATGCCTGAACCTCCAAATCAGGCATCAAATGACCTCCAAATCCAAAATGGATTTTGACCCATTTTCTAGAATTCAGTTTTCCTCCATTTACAACTTCAAATGTTCAAATTTAACCTCAAGAAATGCATATGGGAATCCCATTCTCATTTTTCCCTTTCAAGCGGCATTCTTCCAAGGGATTTCCGGCCCGGTAACTCCAGATTATTTGCACTACCCTCTCAATGGTCAAGTATCTAGCTTTTGTGATTATTAAATATGAATTATGATTGTCGGACTAATCTTGACATGTAGGGATTTGTCAGTGGCCCTTGTATCAAGTTCATCATTGCTGATTCTCATCTTTTGTGCAGGATTTACGGAATCCGATCCAAAGACTTTCGGTGCTTCCAAGAAAGGAAAAGGAATAGCCAAGCCACCAAGGGGCAAGGAAGACAGAGACCTAATGAAGTACAAATTCCAAGGGGTCCCTATTCAATCTAGGATCACTACCCTTTGGAGGGATGTCTCAGATACCAACATCGGACAAGTCGATGTTGATGAATTCACGCAGAGGGTCAGAATGAACCCGAAAACAACAAATGCAAAATTAATAAAGAGCACTGGCTAGCTAAGGTTGCAAGTTTCTCACTGGCCCTCATGGCCCCAAAGCTGGTGATGACATGCGTGGAGGCATACCAATCGGATACTAGAACCATTATGGATCATCAGGGGAATATACTTGCAGATATGTCTCTATCAGGTATAACTGAGACCTTCCACATTCCCGCCTTCAAGAGCATGGAGGTCTCCACCATGGAGGACTGTAAGGAGGTTTGGAAACAAGACCCATTGGGTTGTAATAATATTATCAACCAGTGCTAGTTGAAGGAAAAATGGGCTAGTGTTGGGAAGCTTCCTCAGGAGCTCTACCATAGCGATTTCTTCGAAGACTACCATGACCTTGTAACTCTGCTCAGCTGAGTCATGGGCCTTCCCAGCATGGTTTTCTTTCAAGAGTGGATGTTCTATTTGATAGAACAAATTCTTTGAGGTAAGGGCACAGCCTTCTATTGGGGTGAGATCATCAGCGACTGCTTCCATGAGCTGTTTACCACCGTGAAGAAAACCAAAAATTTCTTCATGACTTCCTACTTGGTGTATTCCCTCACCAATCGGCGACATTATCAGGGGTTGACAATGATGCCTAGTGATCCAACGGGGACAGATCTCAAGCCTTATGACAAGTACCCTCAGTTGCAGTTCCGAAATTTCAAAAGAAACTACTGCAAGGTGAATGACGCATTCATTGCTCATGTCATCTGGTCAGTGGGAGGGGATTTACATAGGAGAATATCCCACAGTGCCAGGGTCCTCCTTAGGTAGTACGCCTTCTGGTACATTCAGTTCCCGAGGTTCACTTACATCCATGCCGAAGGATTCTCAGATAAACCAAACAAGCTGCCCCAGTACCCAAATGACCGAATCATTCTCTTAGAGTTGATTTGGCAGCTGTGACACATTCACAGTGTCTTGAGTGAAAAACATCTAGCGGGCCCTGCCTACCCCATGAACCTTGGTCAAGGGATGTATAAGGTCCACACCTCCTAGTGTGCAGGATATTCGAAAAAGGAACTAGCAGAGTATAATTTTGAACAATACACAACGAGGCCATGAATGGATCCTTATGGCCATATCAGAAAGGCACTAGGGTGTGAATATGCCCACCTCCACAACATCGAGGGCTTTTAGGCCAACTGCAGGGATGATCTTGAGGTACGGTTGCAGCATTATATGCACATGACCATTATCCATGTACGAAGGGTGAACTTGTGCCCAGTCCCTAATCAACTAGAGGAGGATGAGGACACAGTGGTGGATCCGGGTTACGATGCAGTTTCCAACCTGTCGCTGCTCGCTATCAAGTGGAATGCACCAGAGCTTAATGATATTAGTGTGCTCACCAGGCTCATTGAAGTCCAAACAAGAGCATGGATCGACGAGAAGGTAGCTCAATTGAAACAACAAGGGGTCATCCTGATGTTCACCGAGCTTGTAAGTGAGCATGTAAGTGAACCAAGTGGCTACGAAGGTGGGGAAGCTGCCGCTGTAATTGGGGAGACATCTGAGGCCCCACCATCACTGAAGACCAAGAAAAGAAAGGGGGCTAGCGAACAACTACCCAACCCAAAAGTCTATGCCCGTAAGTCTTCCAAGTCAGAGCCCTCTAAGAAGAAAAGAAAAACAACTAGAGGCACAGAGACAACTTGGAGGTAGATAAGCTTCAGTCCCTGATCCTAAGTTTCATGGAGTATGCCGCATTGAAAAAGCAAGAGGGCAATCCAGTCATCGATGAAGAATTCCTTGAGGAATAGCTACAGCAAAGGGTGATTGGCTAAAAGACAAATTTGCTAGAGTGTTGTCACTAGATGACGAGATAGGGAAGAAACAAGAAAGTATTTATAAATGTAATATATTTGGGGGTAGGTGAAGCCCTAATGTAAAATGAATCTTGGCCACATAATAGAAATTGAATCTTGGCCACTCATTTTGTTTTTTGAAAAATATAAATAGGGCTCTCCCCCTCTCATTTTAAGAGAGTTGAGTTGTTGTAAAGGCATGCTACAGAGATTATAATAGCATATATAATCATTTCCTAGTGTATTTCTAGGTTTCTCAATATGTTTCATCATTCCTCTCCCTTTAGTTATAGTTTTTCTTTAAGTTACTTTGTTGTTCTAGCCCCTTCAGATTAGACTTGGTAAACTTAGTATGTTATTTCTGGTTTTGGAGATAGTTGTTGTGTGTATGCTTTCCTTGTCCATACTTTTGGTCATTTGCTGAAGGTAGATGACTGTGCAAAGTTATTTTGGACTTTGATTTCATTGCTGCTCAAATCACTGCTCATTAAACTTTATCTTTATTCATGTTTCCATAATGAATGAATGATGAACATCTGTAGTCCCTAGAAGATAGCATAGATTTCATGATATTGTGAGAATTCTGATTAAGTGAAATCCCATTTAAGGAAACTGTCCACAGCAGGAACCTCCATGATCACTGTTCATTAGTAGTTGTAGGTCCAGGAAACATCTTTCTTCCTCACCCTTTTCTTTTTTCCTTTTTTAGAGACAGCTTGTGCCAAGGTTCATTGCACATTGTAAAGCCAAATCTAATTTAATAATGGAGTCTAAGACTACTGCCTGAGCCTACAACAAAACATATTAATTCCAGATCCGTAGAACTCCATCCATTGACTCTATTCTTCTACAGCTTCAACCACGTAAGTCCACCTTGTGATTCCAGCAAATCACATAAACAACTGAAATATCCCAAGCATTGTCCTAACCTGACATCCGAGAGACCTTGGGATAGTGTTGTGCAATTTGATTGTGGAAGATTGTCTTTCAAGAGAGGTAATGCACCTACGTATTACCTGTGTTGAGAGTGCATAAAAACACCATCAACAGTCTAAAGAACACAAGAGCCACTTATCAAAGAGCAATGACAACAATCTTCTATGATATGATGCACACCTTCATGGAGGATTATGTGGATGACATCTTGGAAAAATCTACTATAAGGGAAAGACATCTGCATATCCTAGACAAAATCTTCACACGGATGGAGAAATTCAATGTCAGGTTAAACCCCAAGAAGTGTGTCTTTCAGGTCACATCAGAAAACTATTAGGGTACATAGTCTCAGAAAAAGGTATTGAAGTGGATCCGACGAAAGTCAAAGAAATTATGGAGATGCCACCACCTAGGAATATAATTCAACTCAGATCACTA